>CAJQZJ010030760.1:0-19250 GCA_907164525.1 Lophiomys imhausi | reverse complement strand
AAGCTTATCTTAGGCAAACAGTGACATTTTACAGAGAGGCATAAGCTGGGGTCTTTCATTCCCCCCTTTTTCTTTTCCATAAGTAAAATCTTTTACTTATCAGGGAATCTCACTCTCTTTTTGCTTGAGGGCTTGGTACTGATGAGTCAGTACCAGGGTCTGGACCACCGATAAGCGATCCTTGACAAACTGGACCAGACGATTAAGGATACAGGGGCCAATGGTTAGCACTAACAGGAGGAGGATCAGAGGCCCCATCAAGGAGGAAATTAAAGTTGTGAACCAAGGGGATCGATTGAAGATCCCCTCAAACCATCCTTGTTGAGATTCAAATTCTCTTTGTCTCCTGTTTAGTCTTTCTTTTAACTTATCTAAAGTTTTGGTTACTACCCCTGTTTGATCCGTGTAAAAGCAACATTTTTCTTTTAGAGCTGCACACAAGCCTCCTTCCTTAAGAAACAGGAGGTCTAATCCACGCCTGTTCTGCAACACTACTTCGGACAGGGAGGTTAAGGATTCTTTTAGTGCCCTAACAGATTTTTCGAGGGCCTGGAGGTCCTCGTTCATGGCTTTATGGAGATACAGATACTGGTTGGTGTGTACTAAGGCAGCGGTACCAGTTGCAATGCCCGCAGTGACTCCTCCTACCCCCAACAGGATGGCCAGTGTCATGGAAATAGGCTCTCGTTTGAGTCTTTTGGGGAAATCCGTGAAATATGACAGCACGGTTTCATCAGAATAATAGTATATGCGTGGCCATAACTGAACTAGGACACAATAATCTTGAGTCAAATTTAGAACCGAAACTGACACACAGGGAGTTAACCCAGTGCTGCAGGCCCAATAAGTCCCATTAGGGGGAACCAGGTAGCTGTTACTTGTTATCACATTTGTGGTCTTATTGCAAAGACTAAGTCCTGGGGGTGGGGTTCCTACACAAGTGCCTGTTCCCGTGACCTGAGTCAGGGTTAGCTGATGGCCCCTTTCTAAGCAGGCAGCGGGTGGAGAGCTGTTATGAACAGTAAATTTTCCCTCGAAGGCTATCCCTTCATAATAAGGAGGGCTCGGGTCTAAACAGAGCCAGCATTGAGTGGCACGTTGAGGATCTGATTGGTTCAGGGCCTGAAAAGCTCCTCTGATGAGATTTATAAGTCTCTCTCCCGTGCCGGGTATGTTTATGTTTGGAGCTGTGGTAGAGTTGAGGGACTCAGCCACCGTTGGACTTATGGGCATGGGCACCCTTGGACCCAGACTCCTAGGGGGGGCTACTGGTGCCTTCTGGTCTGGTAGTACCCGGTTGGGGCCTACAGCAGCTGGGGTGGTGGCAGATTGTATTGTTCGCGTGATGGAGAACACACCCCAGGGATCACGTCCTGGGCAATATAAATAAAGGCCCCACATCTTTTGGGAAGTCCAGGGATCTTTTTTTCCTTTTTCAGTGAAAGATATGATGATTTTTGGTTGCCCCCCAGCCCCCAAACGGAAAAACTCCTGTTGGTTCTTAGGTTCTGCTATGTTGATTAGATCCCCAGAGGATCTAGGTTTCCAATAAGTACTCCCAGCTGTCTCGCATCCCCAGGCTGCGCAGAATCCTACATCTATCCCCCCACACTTACGAACCTGAGCTGAAGCTCTGCCTGCCCCGGGGCAAGCATAAACTCCTGTGTATTTTTTGTCGACACAAAATTCGTCCTCTACCACTTTACATGGGTCTATCCAGATGTCAGGAAAGAAAGTACCTGGGGCAGCCATTTGGGAGGTTTGGTTGAGGATGTCTCCTGCATTAAGCTCTGTCACCGTCCATGTTACATTGCAAACTGTGTGTGGGGATTCCTGGGGTTCGCTCTCTCCCCTGCAACCCTGGGAGAGCAAAAGCAAGACTAAGAGGGTCAAGGGGGGGAATGTATAAGTCTTATCTTTAGGGGGTTTTGAGTGCGCTGGAGCTTCCATGTCGATGTCGGTGCTGGTTCCAACTCCTGGGGTGAACGTCTCGGGTGGGCAGCCTTGACGTGTGATGCGTGGATCCAGGCAGCGATCCCGTCGACCTTTAGCGCCGTGGGAGTGGTCAGGAGCACGGTGTACGGGCCTTTCCAGCGGGGCTCTAGGTTCCGGGTCTGATGTCGCCGAACCCAGACGGTGTCTCCAATCTGGAACTTGTGTGGGACGGCAGTGGCTAAGGATTCTTGATAAGCGGCAGCAAGAGGCTTCCAAATCTCCCGTTGTACCAATTGCAGAGCCTGTAGGTGGGCTTGAAGGGATGGGGAATTAGCATAATATGAAATATCTGCATCAAAAAAGGTAACAGCCGGGGGTGGTGTGCCGTACAAAATTTCAAAGGGAGTTAGTCCGTGAGGGCCGGGGGTGTTTCTGGCTCGGTATAGGGCCAGAGGTAGGAGCTGTACCCAATCCTTTGAGCCAGTTGCAAGCGTTAATTTTGATAAGGCCTCCTTAATGGTTCTGTTCATTCTTTCTACCTGACCTGAGCTTTGGGGTCTGTATGCACAATGTAATTTCCAATCAATCCCCAGTAGTTTAGCCACCAACTGACTTACCTGGGAGACAAAGGCAGGCCCATTGTCTGACCCTATTACCTGTGGCATACCATATCGGGGGAAGATTTCTTCTAGTAATTTCTTTGTCACCATCTTGGCAGTTTCGTGTTTGGTTGGGAAGGCTTCGACCCATCCTGAAAAAGTGTCTATAAAAACTAAAAGATATCTATATCCGTACATGCCCGGCTTGATCTCAGTGAAATCTACTTCCCAATGGACACCCGGCCTATGGCCTCTCAGGCGGGTTCCCTGGCTGACGTGAGTCTTCCCTGAGTTGATCTGTGCACAAGCCCTACAGTTGTCAGCCACTTGTTGCAGGGCCCCGTTCTTGTTTAAAAGATATTGTCCAGTTTCTTCCCTGTCCAGCAGGGTTTTTATCTTCCGGGGACTCAAATGAGTTAGCTTGTGTAACTCGTCAATCAGCTCCAGGGTCATTTTTGTAGGAACCACAGTCTTCCCTTGATAGACCCAGCGACCTCGGGACGGATCATAATCTGCCCCCAGGTTTTGTATGATGTCTAAATCTTTTTCATCATAGTCCCAGGCAGGAAGCTTGGGAACTTTTTCTGTCTCGGGGAGGATGGTGACCGTCAAGAGCTGAGGCCCGAGGGCAGCTTGTCTGGCCGCCTCATCAGCCAGGCGGTTTCCTCTGGCTATAGGACTGTCTCCCTTCTGATGTCCTGGGCAATGTATGATGCTTAACTTTTTAGGGAGAAACAAGGCTTTCAACAAGGCCAAGATCTCAGCCTTATTTTTTATTTCCCTTCCCTCGGAGGTCAGCAACCCTCTTCTTTTATAGATCTCACCATGGATATGGGCGGTGGCAAAGGCATACCTGCTGTCCGTGTAGACATTGAGCTTTTTGCCTGCCGCCAGCTGAAGGGCCTGAGTCAGAGCGATCAACTCAGCACGTTGAGCAGAGGTGCCTCCGGGTAGGGCACTTGTCCAAATTACCTTGGTCTCGGAAGTTACCGCTGCTCCCGCTCGACGTTCCCCATTTAGCAAATAACTGCTACCATCTGTATACCAGGTGTAATCTGCGTCCTGGAGGGGCTGGTCCGTCAAGTCAGGTCTGGTTCCGTGTACTTCCGCGAGGACCTGCTGGCAATCATGGGATGCCGGCCCCTCGGGCAGCGGCAACAGGGTGGCTGGATTGAGAGTCACCATTTGTCCAAATCGGATGCGGTCAGCATCCAGGAGCAAAGACTGATAGTGGGTCAGCCGCGCATTTGACAGCCAGCGATCGGGGGGCTGGCGAATCAAGGATTCAATTGCGTGGGGTGCCAGGATGGTCAATGGCTGTCCCAGAGTTAATTTTCCCGCATCTTTAATTAAGACCGCTATGGCTGCGACCATTCTTAAACATGGGGGCCACCCAGATGCTACTGGATCTAATTTTTTTGACAGATAAGCAATAGGGCGCCTCCAAGGCCCAAGCTTTTGGGTTAAAACTCCTTTGGCGAAACCATATTTTTCATCCACGAAGAGTTCAAAGGGTTTGGTGAGGTTGGGCAGGCCAAGAGCAGGGGCCGACAGAAGGGCGCGTTTAATAGCTTCAAATGCTGCCTGATGTGTCTCTGTCCATGCAAAAGGGGCCTCTTGTTTGGTAAGCGGGTATAACGGGGCAGCAGTTTCAGCGAACCCAGGGATCCATAACCGACAGAATCCGGCAGTCCCCAAAAACTCCCGTAACTGACGGTGATTTTCAGGTGGGGGAATTCGGGCTATCGCTGCTTTGCGTGCCTCAGTCAGCCAACGCTGCCCGTCCCGCAGTTTATACCCCAAATAAGTTACCTCAGTCAGGCAGATCTGGGCCTTTTTGGCAGAGGCCCTATATCCCATGCGGCCTAGAGTCTGAAGGAGTGCCCCCGTACCTTCATGGCACTCCTGTTCAGTGGAGGCGGCCAATAGGATATCATCCACATACTGCAGCAGGATCAGCGACGGGTGTTGATTTCGGAACCCAGCCAGGTCATGGTGTAAGGCCTCATCAAAGAGAGTGGGGCTGTTTTTAAACCCCTGGGGAAGGCGAGTCCACGTCAACTGTCCCGAGATCCCCAGTTCTGGGTCTTTCCATTCAAAAGCAAATAGAGGCTGGCTCTGGGGACTTAATCTTAAACAAAAGAAAGCATCTTTCAGGTCCAATACTGTGTACCATGGATGGGTCGGTGGCAGGGTGCTTAGTAGGTTATACGGGTTGGGCACTGTGGGATGAATGTCCTCCACTCTCTTGTTGACTTCTCTGAGGTCCTGTACCGGTCTATAGTCTCCTGTACCGGGTTTTCTTACAGGCAGAAGGGGGGTGTTCCAAGGGGACCTACAGGAGGTTAGTATCCCTTGGTCTAGAAGTCTCTTGATGTGTGGCCTAATGCCATGATAGGCTTCATTGGACATAGGATATTGTTTGATAGAAACAGGGGTGGCAGTTGTCTTTAACTGTATTACCAAGGGAGGTTGCCGAGCAGCCAGTCCCATTCCCCCCGTTTCCGCCCAGGCCAGGGGATATTTCTTGAGCCAGGGGTCAAGTCCTTTTTGCTCCTCTTTAGGCAATTCAAAGAGTTTATACTCATCTTCTAGTTGTAAAGTCAATACCTGAAGTGGGGCTCCCTTTGGGCCTGAAATGCTTGCCCCCGTGTCTTCAAAGTGGATCTGAGCCCTTAGTTTAGTCAGTAGGTCCCTCCCCAACAAGGGGTATGGACAATCGGGCACATGTAGAAAGGAATGAGAGACTTTACCTGTTGCCAGATGTACCTTCCGCTCGGTGGTCCAGTGGTACTGCTTTCCACCGGTGGCACCTTGTACCCAGGCCGTGCGGTCGCTGAGTGGTCCCGGGGAGCGAGTGAGAACTGAGTGTTGTGCTCCGGTGTCCACCAAGAAAGTAACTGGCTGCCCCCCGACGTTGAGGGTTATCCTAGGCTCAGGGGGGGGGCTCCTGGCCTCGACTCCCCTAGTCTTCGTCCAGCGCCAGGAGACTGGAATTGGGCCTCGGCGGCCCCCTTCTTGGCCCGGGCGGTCGCCTGGGACAGTCCTTAGCCCAGTGTCCTTTTTCTTTGCAGTAGGCACACTGGTCTCGATCCACCTTGGGCCTCCTTCCGTCTCCCGTCCTGACTGACCTCTCAATATTCTGATGTTGAGTCTGCACTACGGTGGCTAACAATCGGCTGAGCTCTCTGCTACGTTTTCTTTCTCTTGCGTTATTTCTCTCTTCTGTCTCTTTCCTGAGCCTATCTTCCCTCTCTTCTGGCGTTTCTCTTTTATTGAAAATACGTTCTGCCTCTCGGACTAACTCGGAGAGAGTATACCCCCGCAAATTATCAAGCCTTTGAAGTTTGTTTCTAATATCTGGCGCAGACTGCCAGATAAATGACATTGAGACATTTACCTCTTGCTCTTGGGCATCTGGATCATAGGGGGTATACGTACGATAGGCCTCTTTAAGTCTCTCTAAGAAGCCCGCAGGAGATTCCTCAGCACCCTGAACTACCTGCTTTACCTGGGCCAAATTGGTGGGCCGGCGCCCAGCTCCTCGGAGGCCCGCTATGAGCAACTGGCGATAAAGGCGTAGGCTTCTCCTACCTGCTTCCGTGGTGAAATCCCAATCCGGGCGGGTCAAGGGGAAAGCCTCGTCAATCTCATTAGGCAACTGAGTCGGCCTCCCGTCCTCGCCTGGGACTTGTTTCCTGGCTTCCAAGAGCACTCTCTGTTTCTCCTCTGAGGTGAGGAGGACCTGCAAGAGTTGCTGGCAATCATCCCAAGTGGGTTGATGAGTAATTAAAATGGATTCAATTAGATTGGTCAATGCAGTGGGATCTTTAGAAAAGGGAGGGTTGTGTTGTTTCCAATTGTATAAGTCAGAAGCCGAAAACGGCCAATGTTGCCATTGTCCCTGTCCCGTCCGTCTCAAGGGAAACGCCTGTGAGACCTCGCCTCTCCCTCCCTCCGTCGGCGCAGGCTCTCTGCGACTTCTCAGGCGCCCAGCAACTGGGGAGCCGGGCGGGGTCGGAGCCTCTCGTCCACCGCCTGCTGATTCTCTCTCCGTCTGGGGGGGTGCAGGGACAGGAATGGGTGGAGGTGGATAGGGAGGGGGGTCCTCAGTAAGGAGGTCAAGAAGGGGTGAGTCATCTGGAGGGAGAATAGGCTTCTGATCCTTTTTAATTAGAGTAGGATAGATAGAAGAGTGGGGGGATTGGGGACAGGGAGTCTGAGGCGGGGCCGGAGGTGCAGAAGGAGAAGGTGGTAGAGGGGAACACGGGAGGGCAGGCTGGGATCCAGAGGGAAGGGGATTTGGGGGAAGGAAAGGAACGACCCAGGGAGGTGGGTCGGTGGCCAGGTCTTCCCAGGTGACGATGTAAGCCACCTGATCTGGATGTCCGTGGGGTCCTTTATCGAAGACCCGGTCTTTTACCTGGAGAATGATAGAAATGTCAAAAGTCCCCCCTGCGGGCCAACCCACATTGAAGGTGGGCCATTCTGAGGAGCAAAAGGTCTGCCACCGCCTCTTCTTAACTGCCACTGACTGATTGTGGGCACGACAGCGGACCTCTCTCCAGTGTTCTAGAGTAAGACTCAAGGGGGTAGTTACAGTTTGGCCCATGTCTTTTATGTAGAAATACGTAAAGAGACAGACAAGAAAAACAAACACAACAATGACGAAAAGACGCGCTGCGCGATTTCGGCGCAAAACCGAAAGTACAAAATGAGACGGGGAAGGCTCTACTCTTGGCCCTTCCCTCTCCAGACGCACGAATCCTACAGATTCGTATGGAGCCCAAAAAAATCGGGCTCCCCAGATCCCCGGGGCGTCCCCCAGGGTGGCGGGGGAGAAGTCCGAGCTCGTCAGCTCCTTCTCAAGGCCGCCCAGAATACAGAGCGAAACGGATCCGAATCGTACAGACGCTGCGCGGAACGAAACAAAACAAACTAAAACAAAACACACCAAGACACACAGACAGAACAGCTGGCCAGTAAAACTTACCTCCCGGTGGGCTCTCAGCCCGTTTGGGCGAGGGTCCCAAGGAAATCTCGGTGGGACCTCCAAATGAAAGACCCCTGAAACGGGGACACCGCCCCTGGGGCCCAGCGTCCAAGGACAGAGACCGAGACCACCGGATGCAAGTGCAAGAGGCAACTTTATTGTTCACACAGGCGCCTGCGGACGCTACAGCCTTCGGGTGACTGAGCGTGCCGGGCTAGGACGGGGGGTTGATTATATAGGGTTGGGGTGGCAAGAAGCGGGCTTACAGAAGCAGAAGCATAGTTACAGGGTTTTCATTGGTTGGTTTAAATGAGGCCGTGGGTTCAGGCTAAGGACAAACTCGGCATTCCACAAGGCTATAACACATTTTTTTTTTTTTTTTTTTTGGTTTCCCCAGTTCCTGGGGCCGGTGGGTCAGTTAGCAGATGTTTAACCATAGATATCCGCCCAGTTCCTGGGGCCGGTGAGTCAGTTAGCAGATGTTTAACCATAGATATCCTGTTCTCACCGGCCTCGCCCAGTGTGGAAGGTCCCTTATCTCAGGCAACAATACAATGACATTTTACAGAGAGGCATAAGCTTATCTTAGGCAAACAGTGACATTTTACAGAGAGGCATAAGCTTATCTTAGGCAAACAGTGACATTTTACAGAGAGGCATAAGCTGGGGTCTTTCAGTATGAAGATATTGATGTGATCAGATTGTCTAAAATAACTTCAGTATGTGTAGAATCAGAGAGAACTTTGAGCTCTTCTCTTACATCTAATCAGAAGCAGCCTTTGGGAGGATAACTGAAAATGTGATTTTTTTTTTTAATGTAGTAGCGATTTTTCAGTTAAGAATTCAAAGCTAATTCAAAGTGCACAGGTTAACTTTTGAGTCTGAATGTCACAAACAGTTATGGAAATTCAGACAAAGAAAAAAGTTTTGTGGTTTAAAAACATTTCAGAAGGAAAAAAAAGAAATTCTGGATCTCTGGCTTTCCTAACTCCCGCCCCAAGTGAATCAGTTAACTGCTCAAAACTAACCAGACAGCTTCCTATTATTCCTTGGCTTCTGGCCAGCTTTTGCCTCTGCCTAGCCTTCATCCTCTCGCCACTTGATTTACATAAGCTTTCAGTTCTCCCTGATGAGGAAGTACAGTCTTAGTTTGTTCTAAAGAAGAACTCCATCTGCCAGTAGGGAACACCGTAGGGCAGACAGTAGACAATGTAAGGTGCACTATTTGGAATACTGAAGGGGGCGCCCAGCCACAAGAACCTACTAAACATTTGAAATGGGTTTGCTCAAATTGAGATTTCTGTGAGGACGGAAATACGCACTGGGGTTAAGGAATTTTTAAAAAGAATGTGAACTATCTTTAAGTTTGTATACTGATTATGTATTGAAATGGTAATATATTAAGCAAACTGGATCAAATGAACTTATATGCAGAAATTAATTTCACTTATTTTTATCTGTATTTTTTAATATGGCTACTGGAACATTTTAAACTTCATATTTGTCAAATCTTTTTATCAGATAGTATTGGTCTAGGAACTAAAGATTTGTTTGTGAAATCCAAAATAATGAGAAAAAATAACATTGAGATACTAATATTCTAAGTGTTATTGAACTTAATTTGCTGGTGCTTTCAGGAAGTCTTGGCTTCTTTTAAAGAAGAAACTCCCAGTAGTGCCTGTGACTTGTGCTCCTTTGGGGACCAAGGGACCTTCACTTTGAATGACATACACCTATAATGTTGCAATATTATACATATTTTTAAAGTTGTTCTAACAAAAAAAAGACTTTTAAAAAATGTTTCTTAAACAAATAAACAAACAAAAAACACTGTTGCATTCTTAGCTAAATAGATTATTTCTATCCTTGAAATCTGCAATGATTCTTATAAGACACTTAATGAAGCTGGTGTTTTTCTCAGTCTACCATAGCGGCCTCATCTCCCACTATACCCTCCCCATGTTCTTTCTGTCTCAGACATTTCTTGTGTGCCATGTGGACAGACACTAATTCATTACCTTGTATATTAAACTACAGACCAGAGTCAAGCCATACCAAGGTACAGAGGACTTGACACTTGCCCAGTGGTTCTCAACCTTCCTAATCCTGTGACCCTTTAACATAGTTCCTCATGTAGTGGTGACACTCAACCATTCAATTATTGTTGTTGCTATTTTATAACTGTAATTTTGCTGCTTTTATGAATCATAATATAAGCATCTGTGTTTTACTATGGTCTTTAGTGACCTGTGAAAGGGTTGTTAGACCCTCCCCAAAGGGGTCATGACACACAAGTTGAGAACCACTGCTTTAGCCTGTTTAAGTTGTTAGCATAAGGAAAGACCATGGCCTTAGAAAAGGGTAAGGTCAGTCCTTGAAGCATGCACAAAGGGCAAGGAGGAATGTGGAGACTGCCCCTCAATTTGGTCCTCCCTGCGGGTGGTGTTTGCTAGCAGCCTTTGAAGCACTCCCTCTTTGTGGAAGCGAATACTTAAATTATCAAAATGAGATTTAAAAAAACTCTGTAAGTGGATCATTAGTTGCCTTATTCTGACTTCCAACCAGAACATCCTTCTCTCCTTCTCTTGCTAGGATTTTTCCTTTTAGTTTGTATCCGGTCATGTGGGTATCTGTTCTTCCCAGCAGTTGTAATTCTTACTATCAATTTGTAAACAGACATTTTGATTCATGTTCTTTAGACTTGAGAATTAGTGAGTGTGAGTCATCATTTTTGAATCTAGTCAACTCTAGGGCACTGATGAAATCAAATTCTAGAGCTGTGAGACCAAGAAGCTGGTCCTACAGGGTTGTCAATTAATATCAGTGAATGATAATTACTAAAGGAGGGTCCAGTCATTAACTTTAAAAAATATTTCTTTCAGTTTTTTGAGAGCATAATTATATCATTTCTCACTTTCTTTTTCTTCCTCCATCACTCCAAAGTTCCCTCCCTCTGTTTCTACATCCTCATTCATTCTCACATTAATAACCTCTTTTTCTTTATTTTATTGCATATACACATATAGGTATGCATAAACATATACATATCATCTGCTGAGTCTGTTTTGTTGTTTGTGTGTACATACATGATCTCATTGTATTAAATAACCAATTAGGTGGGTCGTTCCTGGGAGAGGCTACTTCTCCTTCTCTCTGAAGTCAGTAGTTGTCTGGAATTATTTGTCTATGGGTGGGGGCCTCTGAGATGTTTCCACCTTCTGATTTAGCATGGTTATTGCCAATGTTCAGGTTTTGTTCAGGCAGTCATTTCTATGAAAGACTATTCACAGCAGACATTCTGGTACTATGGGTTTTACAGTCTTTCAACCCCCTTTCCCATGGCATTGTCTGAGCTAGATATATGTGCTGTGATATAGATGTATCCATTGGGGCAGGACTACCACAATCTATGGATATCTGGCTGTCATCTTCTGTAACGGTCTTCATTAGCTGTAAAGAGAAGTTTCCTTGATGAAAGGTGGTACCCACACTTATCTATGAGTGTAAGTGTAAGATTTAAGATGCAGTTAGAAATTATACTGGCTTACTAAAATCCATGACTTCTCTAGCCCCACGTCATTGGTCAGGTGTGTAGTACCAGGCATGGTTTCCCTACTGATGAGTGTTTTCCTTAAGTCCAATTAGACAGCTGATGGTTATGACCAAGTTAAGAGTGCTATCTATTGCACCTTTGTGGATATTTTTGCTATGTTAGTCATTTTTGTGGTTCATAGAGGTCACTGCTGTATAACATTATTATTGACCTCCCTTGGCAGCTTGTATTTTGTTTTATGGTACTACAGAAGCTACACTTCAGGAAAGAGTCTTTCAGGTTAGATCCAACTTGATTAGTCTGAGTGCCGTGTCTACGTGTCTTCAGCAATAGGAACCCACCCCTGAGAGGCACCCAAGGACTCCTAAAAGGATATTCCTCATGCCTGACACTGGAGTAGGGGGGTGCTGTCAGCCCAAGTGGCTTAATTTCCTTAAGATGTGTGTGTGTGTGTGTGTGTATGTGTGTGTGTGTGTGTGTGTGTGTGTGTGTGTGTGATGTATAATTTTCGGGAGTATAAAATAATGATTTCTTGGGACTTTATCAAACAGCATTGGTGTTATTTGTCCCTCATTCCTTCTCCATCTATACTGATCTCCCTCCTCTCCTCAGTTGGAGACCCCAAGAAAATATTAAGTAAAAACAAAATAATCTTTAATGACACTACATAATTATTATTATATTGGAATCCCCATATGCCCTTTCACATTTCACTCTTTTCTTACTTCTACAAGGAAGCCTGTGTCTTGAGTTATGTTGTTCTTTAATTAAAACAAACAAACAAACAAACAAACAAAAAACCCAAAACACAAAGGGAGAATCCAGGGATACCTAACAATTGGGAACATCAATGGCTAACCTTAGAAGTTAAAAGTAATTCGTTATGGTTTAAGATTAATTTTATGACTATTGTTCATTTTTAGAGAGCAAGTTAGAAATGAACATTTCATGGTTATCACATATCCTGGTGGCTGAAAGGGACTGTAGTGTATATGTAGGAGCTTCTGTTATATACAGGAGGCAGAGAGCATCTGTGGGTTGAACTGGATATGTGCTTATAAAACACAGGTCCTTGTAGTTGTTCCATATCCTTTTGAGTAAGGTAAGCATTGGGTCAGTGTCTCTAAAATAGACAAATAACTATCATGACACAAAATAGGGAAATATTCTCCTTGAACTGGTACTGAGTTTATCTGATTATCCTATTAGGTTATATACCAGTAGAAAAAGTATTAGCAAAATTTGGCTCTAATTCTAGGTAGGTTTTGACTATTCTTATTTTAGAAATAAAAACCATGTTAAAAACTTCATGCATTTTCCTCTAAACTCAGGGACAAGACAAGGATGTCCACTTTTGCCATATCTCTTCAACATAGTACTTGAAGTTCTTGCTAGAGCAATAAGACAGCTAAAGGAGATCAAGGGGATACAAATTGGAAAGGAAGAAGTCAAATTATCCATATTTGCAGACAACATAATAGTATACATAAGCGACTCCAAAAATTCCACCAGGGAACTCTTAGAGCTGATAAACACCTTCAGCAAGGTGGCTGGATACAAAATTAATTCAAAAAAATCAGAAGTCCTTCTTTATACAATGAATAAATGATATGAGAAAGAAATCAGGGAAACAACTCCCATCACAATAGCCACAAACAATATGAAATAACTGGGGGTAACTCCAACCAAGCAAGTGAAAAACCTGTATGACAAGAACATCAAGTCCTTGAAGAAAGAAATTGAAGAGGCCATCAGAAGATGGAAAGATCTCCCATGTTCATGGATAGGTAGGATCAACATAATAAAAATGGCCATCCTGCCAAAAGCAATGTACAGATTCAATGCAATTCCTATCAAAATTCTTTATAGACTTGGAAAAAGCAATTCTCAATTTCATATGGAACAACAAAAAACCTAGAATAGCTAAATCAATCCTGTACAATTAAAAAAAAAAAAACATCTGGAGGTATCACCATCCCAGATTTCAAGCTGTACTACAGAGCAATAGTAATAAAAACAACATGGTACTGGTATAGAAATAGACCAGTGGATCAATGGAATTGAATTGAAGACCCAGAAATGAACCCATACACCTATGGTCACTTAATTTTTGACAAAGAAGCCGTACAATGGAAAAAGGACAGCGTCTTCAACAAATGGTGCTAATCCAATGGGATGTCCACATGTAAAAGAATGAAATTAGACCCATACTTATCATCTTGCACAAAACTTAAGTCCAAGTAGATCAAAGACCTTAACAAAGGCCAGACACACTAAATCTATTAGAAGAGAAAGTGGTAAAAACCCTTGAATTCATTAGCACAGGTGACAAGTTCCTGGACAGAACACCAGTAGCTCAGTATCTAAGACCAACAATCAATAAATGGGACCTCATGAAACTGAAAATCTTCTGTAAGGCAAAAGATACTGTCATTCGAACAAAATGGCAGCCTACAGATTGCGAAAAAATCTTCACCAACCCCACATCTGACAGAGGGCTAATATCCATAATTAACAAAGAACTCGAGAAATTAAATGCCAAGAAACCAAATAATCCAATCAAAAAATGTGGAAAAGAACTAAATGGAGAATTCACAAAGGAGGAATTCCTAATGGCTGAGAGACACTTGAAGAAATGCTCAGCATCCTTAATCATCAGAGAAATGCAACTCAAGGGAACTCTGAGATTCCATATCAAACCTGTCAGAATGGCTAAGATCAAAAGCTCATATGACAGCACATGCTGGCGAGGTTTTGGAGAAAGGGGAACCCTCCTTCATTGCTGGTGGGAGTGCAGGCTTGTGCAACTACTATGGAGGTCAGTCTGGCCATATCTTAGAGAACTTGCAATAGCTCTGCCTCGGAACCCAGCCATACCACTTCTAGGTATACATCCAAATTATTCCTCACCAAATCACAAGGAAGTTTCCTCATCTATGTTCATAGTAGCCTTATTTGTAATAGCTAGAAACTGGAAACAACCCAGATGTCCTTCAACCCAAGAATGGATTAAAAAACTGGTACATCTACACAATGGAATACTACTGAGCTATCAGAAACAACGAAATCATGCAATTTGCAGCCAAATGGTGAAACTAGAGAAGCTCATCCTGAGTGAGCTAACCCAGTTCCAGAAGGATGCACATGGCATCTATTCACTTATAGTCGGATTTTAGCCATATAGTACAGGATAACTATACTACAATGAATGCACCAAAGGGAACATGAACATAGACTTTTTTCCTGTCAGTGAGACACTTTTCCATAGTGGTGCTGCCTTGTAGGCCCCCAGTGTATGAGGAGGCTCTTGAACCTCATATGACTGCTGAACTGGGGCAGGGGAATGTTATGTAGAGACAGTCCACTCCAGAGGAGTATGAAAACTGCAATTTAATTAATTAATGTAGTTATTTGTAAGTAAAAACTGTAAGATTAGGCCAGCGGAGTAGCCAGCGGCTTGGCAGAGGAGCAGGTGGCCTGGCCCGAGTGCCTTAACCGGTCGCCTAACTTATCCTGGAGAAAGAGCCCTGGGACCAAGGGTGGCCTACATCACCTTAACCTAAACTCTGTTAATTAATATAAGTTTTTATATTAGGCCGGTAGAATTACCAGTGGCTTGGCGGGAGATTCGCCTGGGCTCAAGGGGAGTCTGAGAATCTGGAAGTTCAATGGCCTGGTACTGCTTGGACTGAGGGCCTATAAGCCACCACAGTCTTTTCCCCAATAATTAAACACACCAAGACCTTTTAATGTTTTAACACTTAGCCCTTAGCTGGGCAGACTCTCAATTAGCTACTCTAAGTTAACCCAGATTGGATCACCGAATCCCAAACCACTATGTGCCTGCGAGTACCTTCCAGCTTTCTCCAGACGTCTGTCTCCTTCTGCGTCTCTGGCAAAAAGAGCAAGAGTCTCTGTTTGTGCCCAGAGTTCCTGCTCTGATCTCAGGAAGTCCCACCTTCCTATACTTTTTTTTGCCCAGCTAATTGGCCATAAACGACTTTTATTAACCAATCAAGATAATGCCTCAGAAGGGGTGGTAACCAGATCTCAGCATTGAATTCAATGTATCAGAAACAATATTAGACCTTCCCTCAACATCTCCCCCTTTAAGTCTAGCAAAAGGCTCCTGTTCTTAATAACAATAAATACAACAATAAACACAATACAGTAACAATAACAATAAAAACAATTATGAAAACTAAAAGGTGCGAAATACATTCTCAACATCCAGTCCATATGTATTTGACTAGTTAACTAGGACATATTCTATTACATATCTCTCTTGATGAGTTTAAGGATCTATACCTAATTCAACTTCCATCCTAACTTCCATTATTAACTAAACCATCTTAACTTTAAAACATCCTTTTAATTCCTAGATAATTTAAAATTTACTGTGATGTTATAACTATGTAGTCTTCAATCACATCAGAAACCTGAGGATAAATATATCTAAATAGATAGGAAGTGCAGAGCAAGCAACTTCCAAAACTATGAAATGACAGAGAACTGGATGCTTAGACAGTCCCTAGTTTCTATAACATTGGAGCATCATCTTTAGCCTTCTGGCCAAGCATGTCTGACAGACTTAGTTGTGCAGCAGGAAATAAGATTTGGCCATTCTGTCTTTGAAGAATCAGGCCATCAATTTACCTGCATTGAGCTCTGGTCCATCTTTGGACTGTATATAGTCTGTTGAGAGATCAGGGGCATTTTTGCACAGTAGGAATTATCTCCTGATGGGAGATTTCTTCATGCTCATTGTCTCCTTCCAAATCCAATGGGAACTGTCAGGAGCTGACAGTCTCATGTCAAAGAATTTTTAAAATAATAAAAATATCTTTAAATGCCATATTCTACAGATCTCTTGAAGTTTTTGAAGACCATATATCCATATCCATTGAGTAAGCAAATGTTGCTTGTCTCTAACAACTTAATATCTGATTAACTTAGAACCTCTGAAATTAACTAACTTAATTATCCTAATGAAATCACAAGTTTGAATGACTATCAACGTCATTTTTTAAATTATCCTAAACAACTCAAGTTCAATTGAAATTTCATAACTGCTATGCCTTCAACCCCATCAAAGACATAAGAAGGAATAAAGTTATTATTTGAGTAGGAAGCATAGGAAAGCAGCTTCCAAAAATAAATATGAAAATTTGTGATATTTACTTTCAAAAGGACTAGAACTTCACATTGCAAATTTAAGAATTACATAGGTACAATACCTAGTCAAAATATAGCCTTAATTTTATATCAATATACAAAGATATATAGAAGTAGATTCAATAATCTACCCTTTTATCTTAACAATTCTATACTATATATCCATATTTCCTCTGTTTTTTTTCAAGTCTTCTGCCTCTATATAAGAGAGAAAGAAAGATAAAGAAAGAGAAAGACATCCCTGAGCCTAACATCCTACACTTTGCTTAACAAGACCATATAACAATTTGTAACCATTCCCCCAAACGACATCTATAACCCATCAAATAACCAAAGAATCATCCACCCCACTTTTTGGGAATGGGATGTCGCTCTCTTATAACTTCTTCCTACTGAATTTGGGCACAGAAAACCTGTTTAGGGGCCCAAATAAAATGAAAAAAAAAGGGGTAAGCAAGTAAATTGTAACATTTGTTGTCCAGTCTCTATGTGCTCAGCAATTTGAATGTTCTGAGCAATTTGTAGTTCAAAGCTGGACTTTGGTAGGAAAGTTCAGGGGTTTATTGAAGTCCTGTCTGGAACAGTCTTTGAGGCTGGGTCATCTCAGCAAGCTGTTTGAAGTTGTTCTGGATGCAGATTTTGGAGGAAACAGCTATTGAGGCAGACTATGAGACTGGATCATTTGGGTTACTTGTCTTATCTTCTTTGGACTCAGGTCCCGTTGTTCTGAAAATATATAATTTCTCAAAAGTAACATGTAGTTCTGCAATTACCAAAATGCCTTGGATGTGCAGGATGCACAAATCAATTAAGGAATATTTTCTGTTCTTTGAATAGAAGAAAGACATTTGTAAGTCTCCATTCATGCCATAAAAAGATGGCATGTAATATCTTTCCTAGGGCAAATTGTCTTTTGGACAATAGAAGAAAAACAATTTTTTTATTTTTAAAAAGAAATCTTCAAAAATTGAAACTAACATTTATCTTTAAGTGTATATAAAACATAATGATTTTAACTTTCTATCAATATCTATTATAACAAAACAATCTTAAATTTCTATCAATATCTATTAATATAACAAAATAATCTTAAGTTTTTAATAATAAAAGAGACGAAAAATAGAGTAAGGGAAAGAAGAAAATCCCTGAGTCCAGTTCACAACATATAACATATATCCATTCACCCTAAACGACAACAAACAATCACAACACATAACATAGCACACACAAAAAACTTCCATCCTATCTTTTGGGAATGGAGTGTAAATATTTTCGGGTACCCTTCAAAAAATGAGATATTGGCCAATTCCCGGGAAAGTTACCTATAGCTTTTGTTGTCCAGTCTCTGTAGGATCAATCATTTTTTAAACTAGTGCTTTTAAAAATGATTGTCATGCAAAGTTTTAAAGAAAACAGTTGGCACTCAAAGATGTTTTCTTAACTTTAGATTTTTTTGATATCGAGACATGTCAACTCCTGACAGCATCCCCTATTCTACTCCAAGTAGAAGATGTGCATTGAAGAATCTACACTGGGAGATGATTGAATTAGTGTCAAGCCTATCTCTTGGCAGAAAAAAATCCCTTGCTCCAACTGTAGACAGAATGCTGTCCAAAAAGGACAAAACTTGGAAGCAGGTAAGTTGACAGCCTAGCTCTGCCAAGACAGGGAAGGCAAGTCCTTCATAATTCCTGCTCTACAATCAATGTCTGTCAGAGAAACAGGGCCAAATGACTGAAGATTGATGCTGTAATGTATGGAGAGAAAATGGGAACTGTCCAGGCAGCCACTGGTATGTAATTTCTTAGTTTTGGAAGCTGCAGGCCCTGCACTTCCTATATAATCAGATATATTTACCCCTCTCAAGTCTCTGAGGTGGTTGAAGAATAGATAACTAGAGTCATGTAGTTAAATTCTGAGTTGCTTAGGAATCAAGAGAGTGTTCTGGATCTAAGAAGATGTTTTTAAAATTGTGATGCAAGTTAGGATGAAAGTTGAGTTAGATATAGAACTTTAAACTCATGGAGATGGTTAGATAGTAGAATGTTAAAGTCAGGTGCCAAATACGTATAGAATGGACATTGGGATTTTATGCTAAGCCATATAACTCTCATAATTGTGGCCTAATTACCTCTGTTGTTTTATATTTTATTTATTATTATAAGAGAAAGAGCTGTTTGTTGGACTGAAAGGGGGAGCTGTTGGGGGAAAAATATACCTTAAACTTATAAAAAAGGAAGGGGATGGGTGGGTTGAGGCAGAAGAGGGTGGGAGGATGGGACTGGAGGGGGGAGTAGGGAGGGGATTGTGATTGATATGTAACTTGAAGAAATAAAAAATAACGTAAAAAAAATTAAAACAAAAGAAAACAGTGATTGAAGCAGTAGGTTGAATCTTCTGGCCCATTTGTCTTGTTATTGTCATTCAGTCCTTGGCTCTGAAAATAAATTTTTGCTCTAAATTTGAGCAAGTGGAAGGCATAGAACAAATTTGTAAGTCCATTTTAAGGCATAAACTCTCTCCATCCTGGATAAAAGATTGGAATGGTATGAATAACATAAACTCTATCCATCTTGGATAAAAGATGGGAATATCATGAACACTATAAACTCTATCCATCCTGGATAAAAGATTGGAATATCATGAAAACCATACAGTTAATAAAATACTCTTACCATGTGAAGACATTCATATTTCAGCTAATGGGAGGTTCTTCCTGGTCAGATGGAATCTTTATAAGTTTTGTTGGTAACCACATTTTTTCATTCCCTGTAGATACACAGGCATAACCACATCCCCATCTTAAAACCATTGCAGGTTTC
Organism: Lophiomys imhausi; assembly: GCA_907164525.1. Taxonomy (NCBI): domain Eukaryota; kingdom Metazoa; phylum Chordata; class Mammalia; order Rodentia; family Muridae; genus Lophiomys; species Lophiomys imhausi. The sequence continues at coordinate 173 of CAJQZJ010030760.1, read as the reverse complement.
CACTCTAAAGTTAACATATCCTTATAATATATTGGTTGATTTAATTCCTCAGTTTTTTGTATAACCCAATGTCTCTCAGCTGCAGTGGTACCCTTTTCACCAACATTTAGGAAATTCAAAGTTAATAAAGCATTGTGTAATCTATCCCTGGGATTCTTTAATTCCCCCTTTTG
>CAJQZJ010030757.1:0-10451 GCA_907164525.1 Lophiomys imhausi | reverse complement strand
ATGTGGTCACTAATTAGATCTTGTTTCAACAACCATAATGTTGAGAATTTCATAGGTGTAGTGTACCTGTCATGTCTATATATAAAATATAAAAATATATATTATATATCCTGTTTGTTAAATTGTTTCTTTTGTTTTGTGAGACTATAACATCAAAACAGTCCAGAGTCATTTGGATGTATACCCAGAAGTGGTATGGCTGGCTTCCATGGCAGAGCTATTCCAAGTTTTCTAAGATATCACCAGACTGACCTCCATAGTGGTTGCACAAGCTTGCACTCCCACCAGCAATGGAGGAGGGTTCCCCTTTCTCCACACCCTTGCCAGCAAGTGCTGTTAAATGAGCTTTTGATCTTAGCCATTCTGACAGGTGTGAGATGGAATCTTAGAATCTTGAGTTGCATTTCTCTGATGGTTAAGGATTCTGAGCATTTCTTCAAGTGTCTCTCAGCCTTTAGGAATTCCTCCCTTGTGAATTCTCTGTTTAGCTCTTTTCCCCATTTTTTGATTGGATTATTTGGTTTCTTGGCATTTAATTTCTTGAGTTCTTTGTAAATTTTGGATATTAGCTCTCTGTCAGATGTGGGGCTGGTGAAGATTTTTTTCCCAATCTGTAGGCAGCCGTTTTCTTCGAGTGACAGTGTCTTTTGCCTTACAAAAGCTTTTCAGTTTCATGAGGTCCCATTTATTGATTGTTGGTCTTAGGTCCTGAGCTGCTGGAGTTCTGTTCCGGAAGTTGTCACCTGTGCCAATGAGTTCGAGGGTTATTCCCACTTTCTCTTCTAGTAGATTCAGTGTGACAGGCCTTATGTTAAGGGCTTTGATCCACTTGGACTTAACTTTTGTACAAGGTGATAAGTATGGGTCTACTTTCATTCTTTTACATGTGGACATCCAGTTGGACCAGCGCCACTTGTTGAAGATGCTGTCCTTTGTCCATTGTGCGGTTTTGGCTTCTTAGTCATCTATACTACAACCAAAGCACCAAAAGGAACATGAACATAGATTTTTTTCTCCCTGTCAATGAGACACTTTTCCCTAGTTATACTGCCTTGTAGGTACCCAGTGTGTGAGGAGTCTCTTGGCTGAACTGGGGTGGGGGACTATTATGTAGGGACACTCCACTCCAGAGGAGTGGGATGAAAGGGTTAGGGGGTAGAGGGTGGGAGTGTGGGACTGTGAGGGGTGAAAAGAGGGAACTGTGATGAAGATGTAACCTGAAGTAATAAATAAATAAATTTAAAAAACAAGAAAAAAAAGAAAAGAAAGTTGAAATTTCTGGTACATTTACATGATGGAATACTAGTCAGCTATCAGAAACAAGGAAATTACGCAATTTGCAACCAAATGGATGGAACTAGAAAAGCTCATTCTGAGTGAGCTAACCCAGACTCAGAAGGACACACATGGCATCTATTCACTTATAGTCAGATTTTAGCCATATAATTCAGGATAACTATACTACAACCAACACACCAAAGGGAACAGGAACATAGACTTTGTTTCCTGTCATTGAGACACTTTGCCATGGTGGTACTGCCTTGTAGGCCCCTCAGTGTATGAGGAGGCTCTTGGCCCTCATATGACTGCTGAACTGGGGTGGGGGACTGTTATGTATGGACACTCCATTCCAGAGGAGTGGGATGGAAGTGTTAAGGGGCAGAGGGCGAGAGGTTGGGAATGGGAAGGTTGGAAAGAGGACACTATGGTGGAGAAGTAACCTGAAGCAATAAATAAATAAATTAAAAAAAAAGAAATCACCTACAAAAAAAAAGAATACAGAGTATCATGTTTTTAATATTTATTTATTACTTCAGGTTACATATCCATTACGGTTCCCTCTCCCCACACCTACTGGTGCTACTCTCCCACTCTATCCCCCATCTCCCACATATCCTACTCCTCTGGGGTAGGTTGCCCCTACATATCAGCCCCCCCCTCTTGCACTGGGGGCCTATATGGCAACTCCATTATGGCAAAGTGTTCCACTAACAGGTAACAAGGACTATGTTCCTGTTCCTTTTGGTGTGTTGGTTGTAGTATACTTATCCTGCATACATGGCTAAAATCCAATTATAAGTGAATAGATGCCATGTGCATCTTTCTGGGTCTGGGTTAGCTCACTCAGGATGAGATTTTCTAGTTCCATCCATTTTGTTGTAAATTGCATGATTTCCTGTTTCTGATAGCTGAGTACTATTCCATTGTGTAAATGTGCCACAGATTTTTTTGGGTTTTTTTTATCCATTCTTCGGTTGAGGGAAACAGAGCATCATTTAAGAAGATGTGTGTACTACAATACTCAGATGGGTATGAGTCACTTTGTATTACATGTTATTCCATCCTTTCTGAGTAGTGTAATGCTCACTAAACATCAAATTTTTGCTTGCATAGTGGGTTTCCTATGTGAATATGGTGATAGACATACACAAACGCATTAGATGTGTTTTTCAATTTCTTTTTTCATTGTAGCTAACTTTCTAAAAGACATCCTCAAGATAGACTAAATGGAGAATAATTATTTTTAATTCTTACATGTTACAGGAGGAAAAAAATAACATTGGTGAAGAATTCTAACCTACACAAGACAAAATGGAGTTCCCTTTATTGTATTGGTAGGGAAGACCATTCTCTGATGCAGAAGCATATGAGAGAACATGCTTTTTGAGAGATTTATGGTGAAGAACTGTGAATATTTAATCTATATAACAAATTAGGTCAGGGTTTAGCTATAATGTACAATTGTTACTTAGATAAAAGGAATTGTAGGAGAAGCATTTCCATGTTAAAGATATGGTGTGTCCCATTTTACCTAATTTGTTGTCCATCATGTGAAATATAATTGATGATAGATGCCATACTGGGTAGAGGAAGGCTCACTCTGTTCATTACTTAGAACTTCGTTGTGATATAGACCCCTTTAACCTTCATAGGACTTTTTGCACCTAAAGGACCAAATTTTGGGAAGGTGAATTTTTAAATGTTGGCCTTACACAAACATAGATATGTAAATATACAGATGCACAACACCTTATTTGTTCTTAAACTTACTGATTTTTGTTAGTTTATTTTTGAAATCATAATTTTATTATACCATTGAACTCTTTTTTCTTCCCTCCACACCCTTCCATATTCCCATCCCTGCTGTCTTTCAATTTTATGACCTCTTTTTTCAATAATTGTTATTTAATATATATGTGTATTTGTGTATATATATATATATATATATATATACAAATACACACACATATATATATATAGGAATATGTATATATATATATATATATATACATATTCCTAAATATACCCTGCTGAGTCTGTTTAATATTGCTTTTTTGCGTTTTCAAGGATAGTTGTTTGGCAGTGGACAACCAATTGGTATGTTCTTCCATGGATTTAGAGAAGACACCTCCTCCCAGCTTTCCTTAGTTGCCTATAGTTCTTTGTGTAAGGTTGATGCATTATGAGTTTTTCCTTGTCTGATTTTACATGTTCATTGATGTCATCTCAGTTTTGACAATCATCCATGGAAACTGCTGCTCACAATATCTAGACGAAAATATGTGGCGTAGATTATTGTAGATATATTTCATAAGTATTTATAAATATAATCAAAGTTCATATTTTATGTTGTATGGTGGATTGATAAATTCTGAGTGACAATAAAGAGTTTAAAAAGGTTTTCACAGTTATTATTTTTAACCTTAAGTTAATCTAGTTTCATTTTCTGAATGTTCTGAATATTTATAGCTGGTATATAATTTCTCTAATCATTGAAAATAAATGTTAGTTTTACTTCTAGGTGGAAGAAAGCTTATCACATTGTTCATTTATTGTGGCATCATAAATATCAAAATGGTGTTCATAAACTTATGGTTTCTATGCTTACCGAATCCTAGACAGGCAGGTGATACTTCTAGGAAATGTTATTTTACATGATAATATTTTTATCATGCAGTTCACCAACATTGAATTTAGAGAATATATGAATGGAGGCTATTAAATTACTTTCTAGTAAAAGTACATTTAAGTAATTTTTGTATGTAGGTCTTTCTCACTATGGTGTTAATCAAAGAATAGGATATATAGGCTAGTGAATAAGATTTGTGAGGTAAAAGTCAGTATATATTATAATTCTTAGTATTTAGAAATAGTATGTGTTTCATGCATTGTTGTGGTGGTTACATGTACCACCCACATTGAGAGACACCCTTTAGAGAGACACCCATAAACAAGTGTTTCCTAATTCCATTATGCACTGTAGTCCCTTCACAATAGACATCCTGCAGATAGAATCAGTACAGAATCATTATTTGTAATTCCTAATGATTTAGAGGAGAAAAAGTGAAAGTTAATGCACTCATTAGTATTTTTGTAGACTTTTTGTTTTACCTTGCTTGGTTTGAGCAAATTTTTTGAGCTTACTGGTCTTTTGCTTGTATATTTTGGTTTCCCATTTTGTATTTTGTGTGTGTGTGTGTGTGTGTGTTGCTTTTCCTGTGACTTTTTTTATTTTGATGATGTTTTATTGTTATTGTTGTTTGTCTGTTTTTTCCTAAAGAGAGAGAGAAAGAGGCTTGGAGTTGGTGAGTGGGGAAGTAGGGTGAATGTGAGAAGAACTGTGGGAGGTGAAGCCATGATCAGAATATATTGTAAAGAAAGATGTTTTTCAGTAAATAAAAATTACTGGGCTTACTAATTTGAAAAAGAAAACTGATGATCAGCTTACTGTGTTGGTAGTGGAAACTATTTTCAAAAGTGGTGAATGTTAGAGGATATTACATGAAAAAAATTCATGGTAAATTAAAATTAGTAGGTATTCTTTAAGATTTATGACTAAGTAAGGTAAGAATGCAAGAGTCCTGAAGTTATGTTTCCGAATCAAGGATGAAACTGTGTCAGAAGCCTGGCTTTCTATCAGAAATTTATTAAATGGTACTTGGGCATTGCTCTACACAGATTGGTACCTGTCATGTAAAATATGTGTGAAAGATGCCATGGTGTATAGATTAAGGTTCATCAAATTCTTCATTTTGGGGGGACCTTGGAAGGTCATAGTGGTGTAAGTACAATTATGTATACTTCCTGACCTTTGTTGGGACCTTGTGCCTTCATAAACTATATGCTCAAAGAAGGACTTCTTTTTAACTTTAGAAGCACATTTAGATGTATTAATATAGATGTAGACGTTACTAATTTCATTTTTAAAACAATTATTTATTACTTCAAGTTATGTCCCCTTTTCTCCACCCCCTCCCAGTCCCACCCTCACACCCTCTACCCCCTTTCCCACCTATCCCATCCCTCTGGTGTGGGGTGCCTCTGTGTATCAGCCCCCCTCAGTTTGTTAGTCACATGAAGTCTAATAGCTTCCTCTTGCCCAGGAGGCATACATGGCAGTTCCACTAGGGTGGAGTGTCCCACTAACAAGTAACCAAGTCCATGTTCCTGTTCTTTTGGGTCTATTGATTGTAGGACAGTTATCCTGTACTATATGGCTAAAACCCAATTATAAGTGAATAGATGCCATGTGTATCTTTCTGAGTCTGAGTTAGCTCCCTCATGATGAGCTTTTCTATTTCCATCCATTTTGCTGCAAATTTCATGATTTCCTTGTTTCTGATAGCTGAGTAGTATTCCATTGTGTAAATGTACCACAGGGTTTTTTTTTATCTATTCTTCAGTTGAAGGACATCTGGGTTGCTTCCAGTTTCTAGCTATTACAAATAAGGCTGCTATGAACATAGTCGAGGAGATGTCCTTATGGATTGGTGAGGAATCTTTTGGATATATGTTCACGAGTGGTATGGCTGGGTCTTTAGGTAGAGCTGTTCCAAGTTTTCTAAGATTTCATATTTAACATAAAAAAGTAAAATGAATATAGCCTTATCTATTTGTTTTTAATAAACTTCCAGATAACATGATACCCAGGAAGGAAAAGTTGCTGCATAAAGTTCTTGTGTGCTTCCTTGTGCTATAAAGGTGATGGTGACTTGAATTAAATGAGAACAATTATATTGTACATGTATGGTGAGTTTCAACCTATATTTCATATTAGTCTGTACATAATTAGTTTTTTCCTCATTATACATGCTCTTGAGTGGTCTTCCATGAGGTTAGCTGTACCTTGTATTTTTACAGGAAACATAAATATTAGTATTTTTATTCTTGCTTTTTTAATGTTAATTTTTTGAAGTGAAATATAAGAAGTTTAAGGGTGTAATCATGCAATTATATGTCCCCTTCCCTCTCTTTCAAATGTTTGGATTCTTTATAATTGGTTGTTCTTGTTACTTACACACAAATACACACACACACACACACACACACACACACACACAAATATGTATAAGTTCAATCTGTTCAGTCTGTTTAGTGTTAACTGTATGCATATAATTTCATGGCTGACTACTTGGTATTTAACAATTAATTTGCAGCCTCATTTCTGGGAAAAGCTGCTGCTTCCACTCCACATACTCCACATTGCTTAATTACCTATACTCAGGGTTCTCTCTCTCTCTCTCTCTCTCTCTCTCTCTCTCTCTCTCTATCATTTGTCTATGGGATAGTTCTCTAGAAGCTGAATTATATTGATAACTTTTAGATAGTGAAGATATTACAATTAATTTTTTCTGTCAGCTTGACTGCCTTTGGAATCAATTAAACATTAGCCATTGAGTACAGGATCGATCAGATTATTTGATATGAGAAGAGCCATCCTAAATATGGGCAGCATATTCCAGTGGTAACCTAGGTATAGGAAATAGAATAGAAATATTTTCAGATTATTATATAATTATATCCTGTTCTTTCCTACAAACCTTTTTTTATAAGTACTTTATTTTTTTTTCTTCAAGTTACATCTCAGTCACAAACCCTTCCCTATTCCCCCTTCCTGTCCCACCCTTCCACCCTCTTCCCCCCCAACAGCTTCTCTTTTCATTCCAACAAATGGTTCTTTCTCTTATAACAGTAAATTCTATACAAAACATCAGAATTAAATATGCCTACAAACCTTTTAATATACCCCTTCTTGCTCTTTCTCAAGTTTATAGTCTTTTTTTTCATTATTTTTTGAAATTTATTTATTATTTACAGTCTTCTATTTTAATATTCATTAATTATTGTTACAATCATGTATGTATATGTATATATCCATATTGTTTTTCCTTTTTACCTGATTTCTTTCATATAATTGGTGAGTTCAACTAATGTATTACTGTTGTTGTTGCAGTGTTTCCAAAGCCTTGGACTTTAACATGTGTTAAAGACTATTGTCATTCCAGGAATTTTCTGGACCTACATCAGACTAGGAATGCTAAGAGTTCCAGCTTCATGAACTCTGAAGTTCTAGGCTTTAATCCTCTCCAATGTGACAGACACTGTGGACTTCCCAGACCATATAATTTATGTCAATTTAATAAATCCTCTTTTAATACATATTAGTTCTATTGATTCTATTCCTCTAAAGAACCCTGACAGTTTCCATGACAGTAGCAGCACGTTTCAAATAATGTACAGCCTTTAGCTTTCATGAGCATTTTTTGCTGTTATTCTCTTATTATAGTTTTCATTACTGTTTTAATTAGCATATAGTGTATTACACTTTGTTACAGCATTTTCAAATAAACACATTAAAACCATGATCTGCATGTAAGAGAGAGCATGTAGTATTTTTCTTTCTGTACCTCAATACATATTTTAAGCCAAATTATTTTCCTACAAATTTTATAATTTCATTTTTAATTGTAGCTAGATAAAATTCCATCATGTATTTGTACAATATCCAATACCCCTTTTCAATTGATTGACATTTGTTACTTTACTCTTTGTAAATATATGTTTGATTAGAATCAAGAAAAAAAAAGACAGAATTCCAAAGCTAGAAAGGCTGAGAATTCAACAAATTTTTATCCAAAATGTACACAAATGAGAAAAGACCATGGAGAAAGATTATAGTTTGGTTATTCTGCAGAATTTAAAATTGAATCAGGTCAGCATATAAACTTCTTGTTAACAGGTGTATTTTGATGTAAGTAAAAGTTAAGATTGAGAATGAGATTTCATATCAATATGAAATTCCCTATGAGTATTGTTTTAAATATATAGAAGTCATTCAAGTACAATAAATGTAAGTGGTATCTCTTTGAACAGAGGAAGTTTCACAATATTTCTCAGTTGCTGTGGCCTTATAAAAGTAAAGATTGTGCTTTTGGACTTGCACATTCAATGCTTTCAAGATCCTAAGTGAGCGTTTAATGCATCTAAGAAATGCTTACTTTGGATAATTATGTTTGTTTATTATTCAACTCACATACATTGAAGTTAGAGAATATCAATATGTTGATTAAGTTGGAATAAACACTATGGGATGAGAAGTGTAAGGAAAAATACCCTGAAGTTTTTGATCCATTTGCCTTAAAAAAAAAAAGCAAAAAGATTTGTTATTTCTTTTTTTTCTTTTACCCTTTAACAACTGTCCAACTCATTCACATACTCAGGAATCCCATAAATACTAGGCTGAAAGCTATAATATATATGCAGAAGACCTGGCGCAGGCCCATGTAGGCCCTGTGCTTGCTACTTTCATCATTGTGAGCTCATATATGTCTTGTTTAGTTGTTTCACAGTTTTCCTATTGTCCTCCATCTCCTCTGTGTTTTATACACTTTCTGCCTCCTCTTTCATGTAGTACCCTGAGCTCTGAAGGGAGGTATTTGATGGAGACAGCCCATTTAGAACTGTGTATTTCCAAGGTCTCTCACTCTACAAAATGCCGGGCTGAGGGTCTCTGTATTTGTTCCCATCTGTTGTAGGAGGAAGCTTCTCTGAGAATTTCAACAGGAGTCATTTTATTGTTATTTCTGCTTTTTGAACCAGTAATATTTTTTTTTACCCTAGGTCTTTGGGCTATCTAGTCTCTGGTTCTTGGTCACTCAGGGTCAGTTACATATTTTTTTTCATGGAGTGGACCTTAAGACAAGTCAGATGTTGGTTGGCTATTCTCAAAAGTTCTGTGTCAACAATGTCCTACCATATCTTTCAGATAGGACATATTCTATGTCAGATTTTTTGGCTGGGTTGGTATTTACATTTCTCTTTGGGTGGACTGCACTGTACCTTACTGTACCAAAGGCAATAGAATATTAGGATGAAGGCTTCTCCTCAATTTCTCTATGTTCAGTGAGTTGTGTTGGTATTGTCCTGTGCAATGGAACCTCACAGCCAAATGTGAGGAAAGCAGCCCCCTATCTTCACAAAAGCCTGGGTTGTTTGAGGATTTTCATGGGACCCTTTTAGCCAATAACTCAGGTGAAAGCAACCCAGTCCCCCCAGTACTGAAAGACTTATTTGGCAACAAGAGATGGCCACTTGTTACTCCATTACCCTCATTATTAAGGTGGATCTGTTCTAAAGAGTGAGTTCCAGGAGAGCCAGGGCTACACAGAGAAACTCTGTCTCAAAAAACAAAAGATACATATGTACATACATATATATGTATATACATATATATATATAGAGAGAGAGCTCATTAAGATATCATTCATCTATTCATTTATTTTAGGAAGTTTCCCCTGTACTAGGTTTCCATACCATCCCTCAACATCCCTCAAATTCTCCTCAATTTTAGTTATACCCAGATTCTCTCCTAGAACCTGACTGTCCTCCCACTCCATACTTACTCTCAATCATGTCCCCACATGCCCCTGTCTACCTATAAAATTAATTCAATTTCCCCCACCCAGGGAGATCCATGAGTCATTCCCTAGTTCCTTCCTTTATACCTAATCTCTAGGTAAACATATTTTAAAAAATATTTCATTTCTTAAATTCTTTATATATATTTAGGATACTAGTCATCTTTCAGATGTGAAGTTGTTAAAAATCATTTCCCATTCTCTAGCTGCCACCAGGGTGAGAGATGTCTCAGTGGTTAAGAATTTGGCATATCTTAAGAGTTAAGAATAAATAAGTATGAAGGTTCAAGTATTGTGATGTATAGTGAGAACTGATAGATGCCACAGAAGTTGGTAAGTTAAGCTAAAGAAAAAAAATTACACATTTACGATTCTGTAGGTATTCTCTACTCAGAAAAATAACCTGTTATTTTTTTATTTCTTCCTACTGTGTTTTGAGTTAATGTGAGCGTCACCAAATGCAGTTTTTGTAGATACACCTTTGTGGTGATGTTGTTGAGGCAGTTTTCCTGAACTTATGTGCTTTGATCCTATGAGATCTTATTCAGACACTATTGTGTAATACATACTTCAAATCACTCCAGGATTGTCCAAGCAGGAATATATTTTATTAGAAGAATAATAGTATATAAATGACATTAGAAAACTTGTTAATACCAGAAAGTATGGTAAAATATGACATTCTCTTCTTTTTGACAATCCTTCCCTTTAATAAAAGTGACAGCTCTGCATTTTGATAAATGCATAGAGAAA
>CAJQZJ010030756.1:0-31952 GCA_907164525.1 Lophiomys imhausi | reverse complement strand
AAATTTGGAGGGAAGAAGGTGTCTCTTGTTTGTCAGAAGGACAAACCGTTTAGGTCTAATTTGTGATCAGGTTGGCAAATTATTCCCAATAAGCTGGAGAAAGCAGAAGTCATTTGTATCTTATGTAGCAACTTCTATATATTTGATACTGTTTCAAAGATGAAGGAAATACTCTGTCATTACTTTTCCTTTTATCAAGGTGATGGAAAATGTGGTATTTTGAGCCAAGTGATTGAAAAGTCTCTCTAGTCATTTCTTTGGATCATTTGCTTTCATGGGAAGTTTAAAACCAGTACCAACTTTATCAGTCTACATTTATGACTTCATATTCCTTATACTAGGACTTTACCTCAAGCTCCTAGTAGTATCTCTGAATTTTCACTACTGTCAGAATTACAATCTACAATTTCAGTTAAAGAGATTGACCAGCAGTTTTGATCAAAGTCTTAGAAAATTATAAATGATTTTTAACCTTTGTAAAAAATTAGTTACTTCTAATCATAGAGAAATAGTTAATGCCTATCTTTAATAACATATGTTATCCTAAGCTTCAGGGGTTGTAAAACAATATATTATTCATTCCTCAGGCTAGTTAACATATGTGTGTGTGTATCAAAGTCAAGTAGATATGAAAATCTAAATGTACAAGTGTATGCATGATTTATTCAGTTTTCCTGTATGAAGTCTTTAATTTGTATGCAATAGTTACTATATTTTTAAAATGGAGTTTACTTTAGAGTATAATTTAAAAATGAATAGACTAAATTTTAAAGAGTTTTATGTTTTCAGAAAAGTGTTCAGATTGTAAGAATATGCTTGCTGGTAGCGTCACTATTGTTAATGATTTCCATTTGTGAAATATTGTGATCACAGGTCAAGAACCAGTGTCTGTACATGGTTACTAACTGAAGTTCGTAGTTTATACGAGGAATGCGTTCTTTTAAGATAGGAGTCTGTGGATTTGGACAAATTTGTAATACCATGCAATCATAATGATGCTATCAGCTACAGCATTTCACACTGTCCCATACCTCGGACCCTCTTCATCCTCTTCTCACCCTGGTGTCTCCAGAAACTAAGGGTGGTAATATTATAGTGTCATACTTTTAACTTTTAATAGTGTTGTGTAGTTGGAGTCATTTCAGATTTGGGCTTTTTAAGATTTCGTCCTCTGACTAGTAACATATGCTTCAAGATTCCTTTACTTAAGTCAATATTATATTCTTGACTTGCAGATGTCGAGCCATCTCTTCATTTCCAGAATGAAGCCAAATTGACTATGGTGACTAATCTTCTTAGTATATGTATGTATTCAGTTTGCTAATATTTTATTGAGGATTTTTGCATGTATGTTTATGAGGAATTTTGAGATATTGTTATATGGCAGTTTTTGTTTTGATGTTAGAATGATACTTGTTTCATAGAATGAGTGTGGGAGTGATGCTTCTCTTTCTATTTTTTCAATAGTTTAAGAAGAATGAGCTACACATCTTTGAAAGTCTGGTAATTCTGTGAATCTGGAACTGAACTTTTTGTTTTTCTTTTACCTTTCCTTTCCTTTCCTCTCTGCCCTGCCCTTCCTACCCTTCCCTTCTCTTTTTCTCTTCTCTTCTCTTTCCTTTCTCTTTATTTCTTTCTCTCTGTGTCTTTCTTTCTTTCTTCCTTTTATAAATTCTTCCTTAAGCTGAAAGGTTTTCAAAATTACTACTTAAATACTCATTTTTAAAAATAAGTTTGTTTATCATATTGAACTCTTTTTGGTTTAACTTTGGTTGATTGAATGAATCAAGAAATTAATCCATTTCTTTTAGATTTTCTAACTTAATGGAGTACAGATTTTTAAAAATATTCCACTATAATCTGTATTTCTTTGGTGCCTGATGTAATGTTTTCCTGTTCATTTTTGATTCTGTTACTTTTGATCATGTCTTTCTTTGGTTGGTTGGATCAAGGTTCTCTCAATCCTATTTATCTTCTCTATCTTAAGCTCCTTGATTATTTATATTATTGTGTTTCATTAATTTCTGCTGTGACTTTTTATGTTTATTTATTACTTCACGTTACATCTCCTTCACAGTGTTCTCTTTCCATCCCTCCCAGTCCTGCCCCCCCCCCACCCTCTATGCCCTATCCCTTCCATCCCACTCCTCCTGAGTGGAGTGTCCCTACATATCAGTCCCCCACCCCAGTTCAGCAGTCATATGAGGGCCAAGAGCCTCCTCATACACTGGGGGCCTACAAGGCAGCACCACTAGGGCAAAGTGTCTCATTGATAGGAAACAAAGTCTATGTTCCTGTTCCCTTTGGTGAATCGGCTGTAGTGTAGATATCCTGTACTATATGGCTAAAATCCAATTATAAGTGAATAGATGCCATGTGCATCCTTCTGAGTTTGGGATAGCTCACTCAGGATGAGCTTCTCTAGTTTCATCCATTTGGCTGCAAATTGATGATTTCATTGTTTCTGATGGCTGAGTAGTATTCCATTGTGTAGATGTACCACAGTTTTTTTTTTTTTTATCCATTCATTGGTTGAGGGACATCTGAGTTGTTTCCAGTGTCTAGCTATTACAAATAAGGCTGCTATGAACATAGATGAAAAAACGTCCTGTGGTTTGGTGAGGAATCATTTGGATGTATACCCAGAAGTGGTATGGCCGGGTCCTGAGGCAGAGCTATTTCAAGTTTTCTAAGATATCGCCAGACTGACCTCCATAATGGTTGCACAAGCCTGCACTCCCACCAGCAATGGAGGAGGGTTCCCCTTTCTCTACAACCTCACCAGCATGTGCTGTCATTTGAGTTTTTGATATTAGCCATTCTGACAGGTATGAGATGGAATCTCAGAGTCATCAACATGTATTTCTCTGATGATTAAGGATGCTGAGCACTTCAAGTGTCTCTCAGCCATTAGGGATTCCTTCTTTGTGAATTCTCTATTTAGCTCTGTTTCCCATTTTTTGATTGGATTATTTGGCATTTAGTTTTTTGAGTTCTTTGTAAATATGGGATATTAGCCCTCTGTCAGATGTGGGGTTGGTGAAGATCTTTTCCCAATCTGTTTGCTGCCATTTTGTTCGAATGACAGTGTCTTTTGCCTTACAGAAGCTTTTCAGTTTCATGAGGTCCCATTTATTGATTGTTAGTCTTAGATCCTGAGCTGTTGGTGTTCTGTTCAGGAAGTTGTCACTGTGCCAATGAGTTCGAGGGTTTTCCCCAGTTTCTTTTGTAGTAGATTTAGTGTGTCCAGCCTTATGTTAAGGTCTTTGATCCACTTGGACTTAAGTTTTGTACAAGGTGATAATATGGGTCTAATTTCATTCTTTTACATGTCGACATCCAGTTAGACCAGCACCATTTGTTGAAGATGCTGTCCTTTTTCTGTTGTAGGGTTTTGCCTTCTTTGTCAAAAATTAAGTGATCATAGGTATGTGGGTTCATTTCTGTGTCTTCAGTTTGATTCCATTGATCCACTGGTCTGTTTCTATACCAGTATCATCTTGTTTTTATTACTATTGCTCTGTAGTACAGCTTGAAATCTGGGATGGTCATGACTCCTGGTGTTTTTTTATTGTACAGGATTGATTTAGCTATTCTGGGGTTTTTGTTATTCCATATGAAGTTGAGAATTGCTTTTTCCAGGTCTGTAAAGAATTGTGGTGGTATTTTCATAGGAATTGCATTGAATCTGTATATTGCTTTTGGTAGGATGGCCATTTTTATTATGTTCATCCTACCTATCCAGGAGCATGGGAGATCTTTCCATCTTCTGATGGTCTCTTCAATTTCTTTCTTTAAGGACTTGAAGTTCTTGTCATACAGGTCTTTCACTTGGTTGGTTAGAGTTATCCCCAGGTATTTTATATTGTTTGTGGCTATTGTGAAGGGTGTTGTTTCCCTAATTTCTTTCTCAGACCATTTTTTTTTTATATAAAGAAGGGCTTCTGATTTTTTTGAATTAATTTTGTATCCAGCCACCTTGCTGAAGGTATTTATCAGCTGCAGGAGTTCTCTGGTGGAATTTTTGAGGTTGCTTATGAATACTATCATATCTTCTGCAGATAGGGATAATTTGATTTCCTCCTTTCCAATTTTTATCCCTTGATCTCTTTTAGTTGCCTTATTGTTCTACCAAGAACTTTAAGTACTATATTGAAGAGATATGGTGAAAGTGAGCATCCTTGCCTTGTCCCTGAGTTTAGAGGAAGTGCTTTTTAAGTTTTTCTCTATTTAATTTGATGCTGGTTACTGGCTTGGTGTATATCACCTTTATTACTTCTAGGTATGGTCCTTGTATGCCCATTCCCTCCAGGACTTTCAGCATGAAGGGGTGTTGGATTTTATCAAATGCCTTTTCAGCATCTAGCAAGATGATCATGTGATTTTTTTCTTTCAGCTTGTTTGTATGGTGAATTATGTTGATGGATTTTCATATGTTGAACCATATTCATGAGGGAGATTGGTCTGAAGTTCTCTTTCTCTGTTGGTTTTTGTGTGGTTTAGGTATCAGGGTGACTGTGGCCTCATAGAATGAGTTCGGCAGTGTTCCTTCTGTTTTTATTTATTTTTTATTTGTTAAAGATTTATTTATTATGTATACAGTGTTCTGTCTGCAGGTATATCTGCAGGTCAGAAGAGGGTACCAGATTTCATTATGGATGGTTGTGAGCCACCATGTGGTTGCTGGGAATTGAACTCATGACCTCTGGAAGAGCAGCCAGTGCTCTTAACCGCTGAGCCATCTCTCCAGCCCCTGTTTTTATTTTTGTGAAAGAGTTTGAAGAGTATTGGTGTTAGCTCTTCTTTGAAGGTCTGGTACAATTCTGTGCTGAATCCATCTGGCCCTGGGCTTTTTTTTTGGT
Organism: Lophiomys imhausi; assembly: GCA_907164525.1. Lineage (NCBI taxonomy): Eukaryota > Metazoa > Chordata > Mammalia > Rodentia > Muridae > Lophiomys > Lophiomys imhausi. The sequence continues at coordinate 27,090 of CAJQZJ010030756.1, read as the reverse complement.
TGGGAGACTTTTAACAACTGTCTCTATTTTCTTGGGTGTTATAGGGCTGTTTAATCTGTTAACCTGATCTTGATTTAGCTTCAGTAGGTGGAATCTATCAAGAAAATTGTCCATTTTGCTTAGGTTTCCAAATTTGGTGGAGTACAGATTTTTAACATAGTACCTAAAGATTCTCTGGATTTCCTTGATGTCTGTTGTTATTTCTCCCTTTTCATTTCTGATTTTGTTGATTTGGGTTTTTTCCCCTCTGCTTTTTAGTTAATTTGGCTAATGGTTTGTCTATTTTGTTGATTTTCTGAAAGAACCAACTCTTGGTTTCATTGGTTCTTTGTATTGTTCTTTTTGTTTCTGAGTTTGATGATTTCCTGCCTTATGTTCCTCTTGGGAGTGTTTGCTTCTTTTTTTTCCCCCAAGTTCTTCCAGTTCTGCTGTTAATTCACTAATATGAGCTGTCACAATTTTCTTTTTGAAGGCACTTAGTGCTATGAACTTTCCTTGTAGCACAGCTTTCATTGTGTCCCATAAGTTTGGGTATGTTGTGCCTTCATTTTCGTTGGATTTTAAGAAGTCTTTGATTTCCTTCTTTATTTCTTCCCTGACCCAGTGGTCCTCTAGCAAAGAGTTGTTCAATTTCCATGTGAGTGCAGACTTTCTGTTGATTCTTTTGCTATTGAAGTCCAGCTTTATTCCATGGTGTTCTGATAAGATACAAGGGGTTATTTCAATTTTCTTCTATCTGTTGAGGCTTGCTTTGGGTCCAACTATATGGTAGATTTTGGAGGAGGTTTCATGTGGTGCTAAAAAGAAGGTGTATCCTTTTGTGTTTGGGTGAAACATTCTGTAGTTGTCTGTTAGGTCCATTTAGTTCATGAGCTCTGTTAGACTCGTTATTTCTCTGTTTGGTTTCTGTCTTGATGATCTGTCCATTGTTGTGAATGGGGTGTTGAAGTCTCCCACTACTAATGTGTGGGGATCAATGTGATTTTTAAGCTTTAGAAGAGTTTCTTTTACAAATGTAAGTGCCCTTGTATTTGGGGCATAGATATTCAGTATTGAGATGTCATCTTGATGAATTTTTCCTTTAAGAAGTGTGTACTGCCCTTTCCTATCTTCTTTGATTAACCTCAGTTGAAAGTCTATTTTATTTGATATTAGGATGGCTACTCCAGCTTGCTTCCTGGGTCCATTTGCTTGGAAAACTTTTTCCCAGCCCTTTACTTTGAGGTAGCGTCTATCTTTGTTAGTGAGATGCATTTCTTGTACATAGCAAAATATTGGGTCTTGTTTACAGATCCACTCTGTGAGCCTGTGTCTTTTTACTGAGGAGTTTTGTCCATTGATGTTGATGGATATTAATGACCAAAGTAGTTATTTCCTGTTATTATGGTGTAGGTGGTGATTGTGTGTTTCTTTTGGTTTGGCTGCAGTGGAGGTTTTTGCTTCCTCTGCTTTCTTGGGTGTAGTTATCTTCTCTGGGTTGAAAATTTCCTTCTAGGATCATCTGATCTGTAGGGCTGGATTTGTGGGTAGGTACTGTTTAAATTTGGTTTTGTCATGGAAGATCTTTTTTTCTCCATCTATGTTGCTGGGTGTAGTAGTCTGTACAGGCACCTATGTTCTCTTAGGGCTTGTAGGACATCTGCCCAGGCCCTTCTGGCTTTCAAAGTTTCTGAGGAGAAGTCTGATGGATCTGCCATTATATGTTACTTGACCTTTTTCTCTTACAGCTTTTAATATTCTTTCTTTGTTCTGTACATTTGGAGTTTCAATTATTATGTGGCAAGAGGAGTTTCTTTTCTGATCTATTCTGTTTGGTGTTCTGTATGCCTCTTGGAATTTTATTGGCATCTCTTTCTTTAGGTTTGGGAAGTTTTCTTCTATGATTTTGTTGAAAATGTTTCCAGGACCTTGGAGTCAGGAGTCTTCTCTTTCTTCTATGGCAATAATTCTTAGGTTCCATCTTTTCATTGAGTCCTTGATTTCTTGAATGTTGTGGATGAGAACTTTTTATATTTCTCATTTTCTTTTGTTGTACTTATTTCTTCAATTGAATCTTCCATGCCTGAGATTCTGTCTTCCATCTCTTGTATCCTATTTTTGATATTCATGTCTGTATTTCCTGTTCTTTTCCCTTGATTTTTCCACTTCTGGGATTACCTCTGTTTGTGTTTTCTTTATTGCTTCCACTTCCAATTTCAAGCCTTGAACAAATTTTATTTGTTTTTGATGTTTCCTGCTCCAATTTGCTTGTCTTTGTTTGCAAATCTTTCAAATATTTTAAATCTTTCTTTGCCTTGCCTCTTTCCCATTCATGTTGATCCACTTTGCCTTGGAGATCTCTAATGCTATTCTCCATTGCTTTCGTTTGTAAAATTGAGGAATCTTTGAGTTCCTTCAGAGATTTAATTTCTTCTTGTAAGGACTATATCACTTTCCAGAGTATAGATTTGTCATCATTTTTATGTGTTTCAGCTGTGGTGGAGTGATCAGAGCTTGCTGTACTAGCTGCATTTTGTTGGAGTCATATTTCCCTGACTTTTGTTGGCTCTGTTTTTTCTCTGATCTTTAGCCATCTGGCTGTTCTTAGCTGTTTGTTCCTGGTGCTTTCTGGGCTTGGTGCCAAGGGGGGCACTTTGGTGTAGAAGTCGTATTGCTTGGTGATCTGTAGCTCTCCACAGGGTGGATGGGGCCTTGTGTGGATGTTGGTTCTCAGTGTGTCTCCCAGAGCTCACCCCTTCCTGTTATGTCCCAATTGGGAACTCAGGTGCCTTTTGATGAATCAGTCCATAGCTATGTAATTTGTGGGCACAATATTGTTCATGTTATTTATTATCCTTTTAATAACTATTGGATTAATATAGATATTTGTTCTTCCACACCTGACATTGGTAATTTGTGTCTTCTCCCATTTTCCAGGTTAGAGTAACTATATATTTAAACTTTTATTGATATGTTTAGAGAACTTGATTTTGTATTTATTGATTTTGTTCTATCATTGTTTTACTATTTTAAATGTCATAGAATTAAAAAATATTTTCCTTCAGCTTTCTTTATATTCATACTTCTTTCTCTTTTTTAATTCCTTAAGGTTAAAGCTTAGATTATTGATTTTAGAGTTTTCTTTTTAGTGAGTGCACTTAATATTATAAATTTTCCTCTAGATACTACTTTGGTTACAACCAATAATTGTTTTCATGGTTGGAACACTTTCATTTTCATTCAGTTTGAATTTCTCTTAAGAATTTTTTAAATTTTTAAGTAAATTTTCTGATTCCTATGTTATTTAGAAGCATATTAGCTAGTGTTCAGATATTTTGAGATTCCCAGTTATCTTACTGTTATGAATGCTTATGAATTTAATTCCCTTGTGGTCAGAGAAGGTACTTTTTATGTTATTCATCTATTTATTATTTTTGTAATTTGGAGTGTGTTTTATGGTTTAACTTGTTGAATGTTCATAGTATCCCTGGAAAAAATACAGTCTGGTTTCTTAGATGAAGTATACTATTCATGGCAGTTAGACATAAAATAATTAATGCTCTTTAGTTATGATTTTTTCCTGACTTTTTGCTTGCTGATTCTATTGACTACCTCAATATATTGAGGTCTCCAATGAAACTAACAGATTCCTGCATTTCTTCTTGGGTTTCTGTCCATTTTGCCTCATGTGATTACTGTTTTGTTGCTAGGTACAAACTCACTAAAGATTTTTATGTTTCTTTAGATAACTGTTTCCTTCATTAGCATATAATACTCTTCAGTGCAGGTGATTTTCCCTCATCTCAAGTCTATTTTTTTCTAACGTGCTTTGCTGTTTCAGTTTTCATTTGAGATTTGTGGCTATGTGCATGTTGATCACTCTACTCATTGTTGTCAGGGTTATTTAAAATTCTCAGCCTGATGGTCCTAACGTCTATGAGACATATGTCTCTATGTTTAAATTGGCTTTGTGTCTCAGTGTGTAATTGTTGTTGAGAGTCAGACATGGTGAGCTAGCTTGTTACTGAAGGTGGAGTGTAAGGTGTTATATTTATCTCCCTGGGAGTTGAGCTGTGTTCACTGTTTGCTGTTGTTTTGGGTGTTAGAGCTCAAGGTTTTCCCTAATGTTCCTGATTTTTTTCTCCACTTCTTCCTTTGAAATAACTGAATGTCTGATGAACAGCTCTTAAGTTGTATTGGCATTTTATTATACAAGCGCCTTAAGGATGTGGCAGCAAATTGTGGAGTAGGAAAACATTCTATAGTCACGTGATTAGGTCCATGGTCTTTAGTGAATATCTGCCTCGGGACATTGGTCTTTACAAGTATTTCTCAGTCTTCATCCTCATGAGAGAAATGATTAAAGGACCTGGAGCCTAGAATATTGTTTGTCCAAAGTGAAAGGGTAGATCAGGCTGTATCCAGCTGTTTTTCTTCTCCAAGGTTGCACAGGCCCTGGTAAAGTAACACATGCTAGGCTTTGGCAAAGTGATTTCCTTTGAGGGAAGGTCTTAATAAGAGGAACAGAATATTCTAGACTTGCTTCAAAGTGGATGTTTTCTTCATTCACCTGCCAGAATCACATGGTGATTTATCTCCAATCTTCACTTTGAAAATCAGATAGGCCTTCTATATGGGAGACTCATGGAAATGTCACATCCTTACCATCACATCCCTGGAGTTTTTGACTCTCAGACTTGTCCATACTAACCCTCTATCAATTGTTCCAATTGCAATTTAGGAATTTTTATTTTAGTATGGGTTGCAAGGTGATTGCCATTTTACTAATGTATTATGATTCTTTGTATTTGTCTATCTCTCTAACTCTTTGGGTAATAGTTTTCCCTAGGATCTCAGATCTCTGGTGGCTCTAAGAACAGGAGTTGCTTTTCATTTTGCTTAGTATTTGTCTGTTTTGGTGGGAATGGTGACTTTGCATTGCTTACACTGCAGGTGTGAACTGGAAATGAAGTTCCTCTATATTTAAAAAAATATTAGTTGTTTTAAAGTTATTGTTTGGAGTGCAAGTGGCTCTACTCATGTTGCCTATTCTTATTTTCAGATCTGGCTGGCCATACTTGTTAGTTTACAGATTGGTAATTAATTTTTATTACCACACAGACCCTGTATTACAAAGGTTCTGGATGGGCTTATTACCTACCAGATAGCTCCTCTGTTTCCTCTGATGGTTATGTAGGATAATGCTTGATAGGATTTCAATGTGTCCTTCAATTTAACATGTTAGAAACTTAATCTTCAAGTTCAAGACAAATGTATATGGGAGTGAGGACTTCAGAAGGTTATTAAGGGGAGGTCATGAGAGCAAGGTACTTATGATATCATTAATGGCTTTGTAATGAGAGAGACCTGAACTAGCATAATTGCTTTGTCTTGCTGTGTGAAGCTCTCTGTCATGATACGATGTAGCCAGAAGGTCCTCACCAGGTGCTGGCACCATGCTGTTGAACTTCATAGCCCATGGATGTAAGAGTTAAATAACCTCTATTCTTTGTAAAGTTACTTAGTCCAATTTTAATATAGGAACAGAAAAAGAGCTGTGGTAGTTAATGTTCTCAGCTTGATTGGACTGACAGTTGGCCAGAAGACTAGTAAGCATACTTCTTAGCAACCAAGAGGGAAGCAACTGAGCAGGGAAGAGCTTCCCTCAATGTGGGCTACACAATCAGGTAAGTTGAGGCCATTGGTGGACTAAGGAGGAAAGGGAGTAAGCCTGTCAGTGTAGACATTCTCTTTGTTTCCTGGCTTCATGGCCCTCCCTAACATAATGGATTGAAGCCTCTAAAACTGTGAATCAGTGTGAAAAAATTTCCTCACAGTATCAAAACTTTTACACAAGAACTAAAACAACAGTTCATCATTTCAAACACATCAGAAACTGAAAGGGCCTTGAGAAAGACTATAATTTTAGTAAAGATTGCTTTACTTCTCTTTCTTCATGGGAACTTCCAGGGTTTTAATTAAATGCCTGAAAACGTATCTGTGCCTTTATTATTACAAGTTTTCAGAAGATTAATTTCTGTCTTGACCAAAGCTCCAGACTCCAGTCCCAAGCCCCCTGGTACCCAAGCATTTATAAATACAACAACCTAAGGAGACTTCTGACATGTGATCAGGGGACAGCACTCTTTCTTCAACATATGTGATTTCTCTGTTTTGGGAAACTGTTAGAGATTTACTAAAGTACTCTATATTACTTTAGACAGTAAATCTAAAGCCTCTTTCTCATATGTAGCTTTCAATACAGTTCCAATGCTCAGAAAAATGTCCTTTGGGAAAAATAAATAGTATACTTGAAGTTCTCCAAACATGGAATTTATAATTCCAGTTTCTTGTGGATTCTCCAGTGTTTATATTTTTATTCCCACCTCTTATCTATCTCACAGAGACTTCAGAGTGCGTAAGCATCATCTTCAACCCACTCTCAGAACTTATCAATACCCTCGGGTGATTGTAAGTTTACTTACAAAATGCTTTAAATTTTTATCAGAGTTTTTCAGTTGTCTTCACAGGAACATTAATAGGTATGGGTGTCTGCCATTTAACTAGAAGTAGAATTTCTCAAACTCTGGAACTTTTCTTGTGGAACACATTACCATCATAGAACACAATCTCACAGGACAGCACTATGCTCTTACCACCTCCATTTTCAGGTGTTGTAGTCTCTGAATCATGGTGGGTATATATAATATATATTATATATACAAATATTACATATAATAACTACTGCGTGTATTAGTTACTTCCATGGCTGTTGAGACAAAATGCCTGGGCAAGGAGCAATTTAAGGAAGGAAGGCTTTATTCTGACTCATGATTAGAAGCCATAAATTCTGTCATGGTGAAGGAGTTTTAGCATGAATGTGAGGCCAGCTGGTGTCGTTGTGCCTGCTGCCAGGAAGTTGAGAGTGAACAGGGACTGGAAGCTGGGGTATAAAGCCAACAGGACCACCTGCAGTGACCCACTGGCTCTAGCAAGCCCCCATCTTCTAAAAGTTTCAGAATCCTCTCAAACAACAACACAAGCCGCCGACCAAATGTTCAAACACAAGCCTGTAGGGGACATTTCACATTCAAACTGCCACACTTCGTGTTTGCTGTTTTCTTTCTATTGTGTTCACAGTTAGACATACATTTTGGCACAGGTATGTGCTTATTAAACATGTATCAAATGAATTAATGAAATAAGCCATGTTGTTATTGGCAGAAGTAAAAGTGTGAGTACAGTGTTGGGGAACACAGCTATTCTAAGATGTCTTCCTACGAACTGGTATTTGGAGACCCTCATTCCATTGCTACACTTGTGCACTGTCAGCCCCGTTTCTTGAGAGACAAGAGGAGGTGATTCCCTTTTGGAATTGGTATGGCCACTGATTATGTTGATATGAGAGTGAGTATTCTGATGGTTATTCTTGATGGTCAGCTTAGCACACCTGATAAATGGGAACCTGAACTGAGAAATTGTTTCCATCAGTTTGGGCTGTGGGGGTGTCTCTAGCTTTTTTTTAAATCTTATTTTATTTTATTTTTTACTACTTTGTGGGTTCTGTTTTCTTCCACCCTTATCCACTCCTTCTCTTTTCCCCTTACAACTCCCTAACACTAGATAGGAGAGAAACAAGGATAGAGAGGAAAGGGGGGGGGATTTTATTGTTAGGCTACTTCCTGCTGATTACAGACATCGAACTCCTTGGGGTAAGTTTGATCTTGGCTGTCAGGATATCTGATTTCTCCTCTCCTTCTCCTTCTTGTTTCTTCTTTGTACATGATTACTGAACAAACCACAAACAATGGCAACCAACAACCAACCAACCACCCACCCTGTGCCTTGGGGGCTCTAGCATTTGTATATCCTCTGAACAGTCCCCAGAATTCCAAATGTCACACAGTTGCAGAAAGTATCTGTAGCTGGTAAAAATCACACCCCTGCTAGAGCGCAAGACAAGTCATAGTCAACTGCTGTGAAGCAGTTCCATATCCCCACAGCAGGGACTAAAATGAAAACATTCGTTTACTATTTCTGTGATTTTTAAAGAAACCAAAACACAAAAATTCTCACTACATTTTCCCATTTCTGTTTTAAGCCATTAATTATGATAGATTGCACATGGCATCTATTCACTTATAATCAGATTTTTGCCATACAATGCAGGATAACTATACTACAACCAATGCTCCAAAGGGAACAGGAACATAGACCTTGTTACCTGTTAGTGAGACACTTTTCCCTAGTGGTGCTGCCTTGTAGGCCCCCAGTGAATGAGGAGGCTCTTGGCCCCCATATGACTGCTGAACTGGGGCGGGGGACTGTTATGTAGGGACACTCCACTCCAGAGGAGTGGGATGGAAGGGATAGGGGGTAGAGGGTGGGAGGGCGGGACTAGGAGGGTGGAAAGAGGGCACATGAGATGTAACTTGAAGTAATAAATAAACATTAAAAATATATGTATATGTATATATATATATATGTAGACTATGAAAAAAATTATGATAGATTGGCCCAGGAATGCTATAGGTGTACAGTAGGTAACCTTTAAAAGCAAAGAGCAGTTGAGTTTCTGTTTGTAAAATTCAGACCATATTTTTTCACTTCTCTCCTTAGTTACCTTTGCAGATGTCTCCCCAACCTCTCCTCATCTCCTCTGCAGGCCTCCCCAATTACAGCACCATGGAACAAGTCTCTGAGACTCCCCCCCCCCCATGGGAAAGGTCTGTAAGTGTTTTGCCTTTTGTAAACTACACACAGTCTCTTTTTCTCACCTTCCTTCTCCTGCTTTTCATTTTGTTTTTGTAATCCTTTGAAGATATAAAAATATTCTTAATTTGAGGGTCACACACAAGAAGCCACTGCCAGTCATTTACCAACCCCTGATCTAGAGAATGTATTATTCTACCTTGAATTCTGTTACTCCAATTGCTTAAGTTTTCCTCATCCAAAAGTCCTTATTATGAGGAGTTGCTTCTGTTTCCAGGACAACCAGGAATAAAGCCTCCACAGTGTATTGTCAGCTGAATTCTCTTCTCCATTGTCAATTTCCAGCTTCTTTCTTCACACAGAGTCACAAAGCAAGGAAGCATCTTCTTGTCCTTGTTTGTTTTTCTAGAGGGAAACAGATATGTATAAACATTCCCTGGAATTCAGTGGCTTGATGTGTTCTATTTCACAGACAAATCCTGATAGATGGTCTATTTTAATACATAGTACTTATTTTCTAATCAACATTAACTAATACTGTACACCCCAAATAGCCAGTACTACAAAGGGTCACAGGCTGAACAATGCTAATTAAATAAAAACAAACATATCCATAATAAAAGAAAAACATATTCTCCATGAATATTTATAAACTAAAATTTACCATATTGTAATAAATTATTTGAGTGGTAGTTTAATCACGTCTGTTGAAATATCACAACCTACATGAAACAATGGGTCATAATAAGTGGTTACATAGCAAAAAATGTTATTGATATGAATTATCATATCAATATGATATGCCTAGATATGAATTAGTCATTAAGGTGTTAGTGACTACAGGCAGAATGAGAATTCCTGAAAGTCATGAGGAATCAATACAGCCTATTAAATCCACATTTCTTTTGGATTATTGCAGTCTTGCATGTTTAAATTGACATCTTGAAGTTTTTCAAAACTCTTGAAAATCAATTCAAACTCTTAGCATGATGAACAACCTTTAATGAGGATACAAGACCAGGAGCAGCTTACAATGCATCATCTGATCCAGTTGTCTGAGAAATAATTTTCTTTTTATAACATGCTCACCAAAACAAAGATCTTTGTTCTCAGGAAATCAACAAATTCAGTTCTTATATCAGATTTGCAAAACTGCAGACCCTATCAGGGCTCCTAAACATGCCTAGGGCTATGGTGTACACACTTCCAGAAGCAACCCTTGTCTTTTTTTCTAAACAGTACAAGATATTCCCAATGGTGTTGGGCAGCACATATTCTTAGCATCTACTGTTAAGACTGGAATAATTTTTTCCTCTTAAAAATAACACACTGAACCAATTAGCTTTCCTAAATCAAATTAACCTAATAGCATTCAAAAACTGACAAACATAATCTGCTTGCTTTAAGACAGAAGTGGATAAGTCAACAGAATCATATCTCTAGTCAGGTCAAAATCAAGTTATAAAGTCTGACTAAGTAGTGAGTGCTGGAGTAAGTCATGTAATCCGTGTGCTCATCACACTGATCTCAGCTGTGATCAGCAGGGAGATGTAAAAGTTTAGCACTAAGGAGTTTCTTTCCATGATATGTCAAAGGGACGGTTTTCCTTCGACGTACATGGCTCCCTCAAGCCTTGGCCTGCTTTGCTACATTTCTTGTCGTCACAGGAAATACCTCCTTTCATTCTTATGTGCATTTGTGCATGTTACCCTTGATTCTTTTTGCCTTTCTATTGCTTATTAGAAATCTGTACCAAAGTTAATGAGGCAAAATTCTTTGATTTTTTAAATGGAGATTTGCAAACAGTTTTTTGTTTCTTAGTGACGGGTAATGACAGAAAGATGTAAAAATGAATACATTCTATTCATTTGAACCATTAATAAAATAAACAATTAAGAGTTAAAATATACTTTAACTTGTTAAGGTGAGTTATCATTGTGAAATATGATCTGTTTATAATTTCTACTGAACCTCTGGATACTAGGTACTTAGGTTAGAATTAAATTGAGGTCTCACTGTTGTTAAACAAATACTATTAGTGGTCAGACCAGCTTTCTTCACTAGATGCCACACAGAGAAGCTCTATTCCCCACCCCCCCACCCCAGAGAAGCCGGCTTTTCAGGGGTCACACACTTGGATAGGTGGTTCCTTTTTGTGTGAAATCAGAGACGGCCCTGAAACTTGCCAAGGCTGCATGAGCTATGAAATAAGATCACAAATGCCTTGCAGTTTTTGCTTAAGTCTCTTGTCATAAGCCCTCTGAAAGGACTCAGCTGTCACCAAAATTTGAGTGAATGTTCAAGCAAGTCAAACAGTGAGGTCACGTGGGAGTAACAGAGATACATGAACAACCTATTTTTCTTCTACTCAACCCAGCTGTTGGTAAGTTGAGAAGTGAAGATGTCATTTTAAGCATTTAGGCCAATTAAGTCTTCACATATGCATTGAGAAAAACCTAAGTGAAAACCATGCTGTACATACATGACACTGAGTTTTGTTTGTTTTGTTAAAACAGCAACATGTAGCCAGAGCACAGATATAGGATAACCTGTGTGTGAGTGTGAGTGTGTGTGTGTGTGTGTGTGTGTGTGAGTGTGCGTGTGTGTGACTGTGTGCGAGCATGTGTGTGAGTGTGTGTGTGTGAGCGTGTGTGTGAGTGAGCGTGTGTGTGAGTGTGTGTGAGCGTGTGTGTGTGAGCGTGTGTGTGTGTGTGTGTGTGTGAGTGTGTGTGTGCGAGTGTGTGTGAGTGTGTGTGAGAGCGTGTGTGTGCGTGAGTGTGTGTGTGAGTGTGTGTACGTGAGTATGCATGTGGAGGTCAGGCAACAACATTGGGTGTTACTTCCTAAGTATCACACACCCCTTTTTTTTGAGACAGGATCTCTTCCAGGCCTGGAACTCACCTAGTGCAGTAGATTGGTTGGCCCGCCAGCCCCAGTGGTCAGCCTCATCAGTGAGGATAAAACAACCAGCACATGCTGTCATACCTGTTTTTTTTTTTTTTTTTAATACTAGTTCTGGGTATTAAATTCAAGTCTTACCTACTGAATTATCCTTGTAGATTCCCATTCTCAGACTTCCAAATATATTTTACACTTAAAGTTTGGTGAATTGATATTCTTGCTATTTTTGTTTTATCTGCATCAATCTCAGAAAATCTGAGCAAAGAAGTGTATGTATGTATTTCACTTATAAAATAGATCTTGCATAATGAGACTGGTTATTTTTGATAAGTGATAATGGTTCTCAACATTTTAAGTAAATATTTTGATTTGCAATAACTCCTGTGAAGATCATTATATAGCTGGGTATGCCTTTAATCCCAGCACTCAGGAGGCAGAGGCAGGCAGATCTCTGTGAGCTCAAGGCCAGCCTGGTCTACAAAGTGAGTCGAGGACAGTCAGGGCCACACAGAGAAATCCTGTCTGAAAAAAAAGAAAAAAGAAAACAAAAACAAACAAACAAAAAAATGAAAATAGAAACCAAAACCCAAAACCAAAACCCCACAAAAGATCACAAAATAAATTTGAGGCTTGTGTATGCTGAACATCCAAGGTAATAAAGTCAGGGTTTCAAAGAGTGAAAAAGAAAATTGAAGAGTCAATGAGAAAATGATTTAACAAAGGTGTTGCTTCAGGTTTAATATGTACGCTGGCATCTTATGACTAATGAATCCTTTTGTGTTGATTTTATGGCTGTTAATACATTCTACATAACTAAACACTGACACAAGTATACTGATGGTGTATTGGGAGACTAGACCTAGACCTCCAAGTCAGTGTAGGTTGTTTCATTCTACCCATATCCATTCTACTCCATATGCATAGAATGAAAGATTACTGTGTGGTGATAAGCCTCACAGATGTGTGGCATGATAGTAGAAGGAGGGTTTTCTCTCTAAAGTTCATAGAACTAAAGAATCTACGCATTTGTTGTTAGCTTCCTAGACATCTAATCAGGCCTTGTGTCTTAGTTAGGCCCTGTAGCCTGATCTTATGAAGGCATTTTTTTTTCTCAATTGATGTTTCCTCCTCCCAAATGACTCTAACTTGTGTTAAGTTGACATGAATTTAACCATCCCAGCCTGTTAGGTAACTATTGAGTATAATATACTAACTTGGAGGTCTAGGTCTATCTAATCTTCCAACACACTATTAGTATACTTATGCCAGATTTTTAGTTAAGCAGTTTAATTTATTAAATCTAAAGACATGTTTCATAATTACTCAGTGTCACTGAACACATAATTAATAGTGAATATTTCTTGATTCTTCAGGAGAGTACAGGAAAACCTAATGAAAAACTGTTAGTTTTCTTACTTCTGTATAATTCCTTTAAGGGGTTTTCCAAAAGTAATACTGTGCACCACATGTGTGAGGTAAATAGCAAGGTGGTATTGGAAAGTGAACATGAAGGTTCATTTCTTAAGGAGAGTCGGGGTCTAGAATGCTGAAGGAGAGCGAGGCAAGGAGAGCATCAGGAGGAGCAGTCACTGAGCACAGGACCCAGGTGTCTTCCTGTGCACCGCTATACATCGGCTCTGACTGTCCAACTTAGTCACTGTCTGCTCCCCTTACAAGATTGTCAATTTGAGGGTAGAGATAATGTGTCACTCATGTTTGGGCCATTGTAACTAGTATAGTCTCAGGCACATAAGAGGTACTTCATTACACTTCATAATGTCTTTATTTTATTATGAAGACTATCTATTTTGTTGTGTTACTATAATAGTTTATCTTGGCTACATACAAATGTCTTAGAGTTGTGGATAAGGTTATAAGATGTTTTAAGAAAGAGATATTATCTTATTTTTCCTTAAATCTGGCTCATGGGGTTAGAATCCTATAAATGGTCACTGATTGAATGGGAACTAACCATAGATTTTGTTTTGTTGTTTTTTTTTACTGTTTTATTAATCAATGATAGCCACATTTAATACTTTAAGATTTATAAAGTACTGAAATTGTTGCAACACATGATCTAGAAGACAACAGGATCTTGCACTACAGATATTGTTGTCATAGTTATGTTTGGTTGCCTAGAAACAAAAATATGAAGTTATATGCAGCTCTACAGGCTTATGCTGATGTTATTTTCTATGCAGAGGTCAGCCCGTTTCTTTGGATTCGGAAAGCATTTATTCTGAAGAGCCCCAGAAACTGTGGCTTTTATAGTTTCGTGTTTGCGAGGTCTGGCCTTGTTTCCTTATAGCATTGGCATGCATACTTAGCTAGAGACTTCTTGCAAAGTGAATGAAAGGACCAACTGCAGATCAAGAGCACACTCTTCCCTTAGTGGTGGTGGATACCTTTGCATGATTCTGACGGGAAAACTCAAGAGGTTCCTTTAGAACTCGTCATCACACAGTGTGTGGTGGTTTGAATAAAATAGCCCCCATAGGCTCACAGGGAGTGGCATTATTATGAGATGTGGCCTTGTTGGAGAGGGTGGAGCCTTTTTGGAGGAAGTGTGTCACTAGGGGTAGGTTTTGAGGTTTCAAATGCTCAAGCCAGGCTCAGTGCATCATTCTTTCTCTCCTGCTGCCTGCAGATCTGGATGTAGAACTCTCAGCCACTTTCCAGCACCATGTAGGCATGCATGCTGTCATACTTCCCGCCATGATGACAATGGGATAAACCTCTGAGCTGTTAGCCAGCCTCAGTGAAATGTTCTCCTTTGTAAGAGTTGCAGTGGTCATGGCGTCTCTTCAGAGCAATAAAACTCTAACTTAGACACAGTGCCTGGGTGTAACTTTTCTGTTTATGGTCCAGTAATAACCAGAGGAACCTGAAAAATATTACTTTCTAGTACAGAATGCAGTAAATATTCATAGATATTCATTAATTTCTTGATATAGGCACTATTAAGATATTGGTCAATAAAACTGATTTATGATTATTGATATGTAATAGCTTCAGACTTTGTACAGGAAAGAGTAGAACACTGGTCTCTGATGTCTCCAAAGACAGTGTTGTCAAGGTAAGGGGTAGTTTTGACCTGTCGATGAACAACCTATGGGTGAGTAGAGGCAGTGTGGGGCTGTTTAGTTTCTAAATAGAGATGCCACCTTTTTCACTCTTGTCATTTGTGAGTGAACAGACACTCGGTATGACAGTAAAGAGTCCTCTGCTATACTTTTGGCCTCTGACATTATTTACATATACAAGAGGGTTCATTTTGTCCTCATGGACATGTGAAAGGCTGTTCTGATTCTGATGATTTTATATTTTTTGCATAGCTTCAGGAGAAAAAGGAGGGTTATAAAGAAAAGTAAAAAGAGTTAGCTCCATTTTGAGTGAAGGCTAGAGAAAAGGAGAGCTTTTTCTGGGGCAATTTATGAACATATAGCCACTATTTTGGAGGCAGCTGGGAACAGCTTCTCAGTGAGAGTTTATATATTTCTCAGAGCTATTTTTCATGTGTCAACTGACTGTAACATGGACGACACTCTGGCAGTCAGATTTCCTATGCTATTACCAGCCGCCAACCAGAACTGAGCACATTTCAGTGATTATGCAACACAAATCACTCAAAGGACTAGTTGATAAATGAGGTCTCTTGACAACATTCTCATTCATTAGTGGTGGGGAAGATCTTAATTACAATTCCCATGGGATGAAGATGTACACTTGGAATTATCACACAGCCTTGGTATGCCTTTTCAGTGTGTATCCCAGCCACATCAGGAGAACCTAGGCAACACAATGTTGTACTACCAAAAATGTGCTAAGTGTTCTGACTCATGACTCTCTGAAGGCTCTAAGTGAAGCTCAGTGTAGAGCCAAGCACAAGGCTCCTTTAAAGACCGTCTTTTTGAATAGATTTCTGTTGATATGATCTCTGTGTAGCTGGCCCTGACTGATGACACTTAGGTAATGATATCTGTCATCCTTTTTGTTGCCTTCAGAAACTTTATGAGCTGATACCAATTCCCATGTTTCATATCCCAGCTGTTTCTCATCAATTCACCCCCTCAAAGGGACACTGTAAGAAACACATCAGTCATTTAGATTTCCAGTTTACCCTTTAGCTATGCGGTGTTTAATTCTGATGAAAGTTGCTATCGCATTCAGTTTTATCCTCCTTCCCTACCATGGTGTCAATATTGAAAGAATCAAAGATGTCCTAAGACGCACAGCTATTTAGTTCTGGGATTTGGGTTTCAGGCTTTTGATTCTGCACTATCGAGGGTGGCATGTGAATCTAGAGAAACATGACGCATTGTGTGCATTGACCACTGAGGCTCAGGCGGTCATGTATCTGTTCTCACTCTTCTCTAGGGCTTTCAATTAAGCTTTAACAGAAAGTGAGGTTATTTTGTTGGAATATCTAACATTCAGTAAAATGACCTAACAATAAAACCAGCATCAGAATATTGCTAATAACATACTAAAACTATAAATTTAATTAAATATAATTACATTATTTCTCCCATTTCTCCAATGTCTCAACCTCTACTCCCTCCCAACTTAACCTCACATTTTACATTATCTTCTTGTTCTGATAGGGTAAAATTTTATCTCCTCTTATCAATCCCTTTTCTTCCAATATCATTAGATCAACTTTTGTTGTTTTCCTTAATATTTGTTTAACTCAGTTCGGTAATATAAGCCCTCATCAAATAATATTTTAAACCTACATTTGTTCCTTTACCGATTGAATCCTTATACACTCATTTTAATTCCCTTTATACCAACTACTTTCCAGCAACTTTTTTACTTTACCATAATCTACAATATTTTTTCATAACGACCCTTAAGCCTTTCTTAATTTTTCTAAAACCTTGAATGGCTAAGTTTCTATGAACTCCATCGATGCAGTCTCTCTCTCTCTCTCTCTCTCTCTCTCGTGTTATCTATGACAAGGTTATTGAATGGGGTGTCACAACTCCATGTCTTAGCAGCATTTGCCTTCAACATCTTGGACATAACCACTTTGGGGACATCAGAGGAAATATTCTTGACATATTACAGTGTCATACTCACCCAACTGCTAGAAATCATAACATAGTTTTTATTTACTTCATACATTAAATATTTTTTCCTTCCATTGCTATAAAGAGAACCTAAGCATAGCATTTTTCCCATTCATGTTTGTGTCTTCTGTTGCCTGAATCTCAGTCTATTCGACTTGACTCTAATTTAGTGCTCTTATTTAATGTTTTGCCTCACAGATGGACAAATGTATAATGAATTCCTTGTGTAGTTTTTTCTTTCTGAAAATTGAATAAGTCTATTTTTCATTATTTGTGGATTTTATCTCATTCTTGGTATTTCTAATCTCAAGCTCACAGTAACTACTGTTGTATTTATTTCTTTATTTTCCAGGGATGATATTTCTGCACCATTCTGTTCCTGCATGAATTTCCAGATCTGCCATGGACCCTAAGTCCTGAGACCTCCATTCACCTTTCTCCTAGGCATTAAGCTATCATTTGCTGAATTTCATTGCTTTGTTAAAAATCCCCTTTTAAGGATATTCCTTCAAGTAACTCTACAAAAATGAAAGAGGGAGGAAAGTTTACTGTATCTGTGCAGGCTGAAAATTGATTTATCTAGGTATATATGCATACACATATTATCTAGATTGAAAGTCATTTCCCTTTGAATGCTATTGTCTTTATATATTACATATTCCTGGGGTTTCTCTGTGGAAACCTTGATACTTAATGTGAGAAAACTTTATATCACATCTAACTATGTATGTATTCTTATTAGTTTGGTCAGTTTATAAATTAAAAGACACATTGCTTTCTCCCCTCTCATATTTTTGTCTTCATTCTTTTGTAATTCACTCTAATATTTTATTGATTTTGATATTTCAGATCTGTAATTTTTTTATAACTATATAAATTCTGTTTTATGTTCGTTACTCATAGCATTGTTTTCATGCTTTGGGTGTGATGTAGTCACATGTAGTTGTCAATGTAGTTCTGAGTGGAATTTTAGTTTTAGTCATTTTATTTTCCCAGTTGTTTTTTTCATGGGTCAGTTTATCTTTACTCCATCATGAAGAGTTTCTGAAGATTGTATTTACAGTGTGGACTAACAAGCAGAGCTGACTTTACTTCCTGGACAGGACAGCTGTATTCACGTTAACCTGAAAGGGCACAAAGTGTCATGCAGTGGTTTTTCAACACCCTAGAATGCTGAAGCTTTACTCCAGATACCTGTATCCAAATCAGTTGCTTAGGTTCTCTCCAGAAAGAATTTTCAGATTCATATTTCCAAAATCACAGTGTTCTTGCTGGAAACTTGGACATGGAGAGTTGGGTGTAGCTCATGGACAGTGAATTTGAAAGGTGCTTTGGAATGGGACAGAGGCCACAGGGAAACAATCTTCATTCCCCTGTACCTCGTCATTTTATCCATCACCACTATTTTTTCTCCAACTCTCTCTGGTGCAGCGAACCAGAGAACTTAAGTTTCTCTGTGCTGTAATACACACTACAGACAGGTGGACAGCTCTTGTTCCTGTTTGACTCAATATTTATAAGTGCATAACTTTAAAAAATGTTTAATAGGAGTTTAGGAGGGAAAAGATGCAAGCATGTTTTACTTAAAAAGTAAAAACCCTCTAATGTATTAACTGCCTATGGCTTCTCTAACAAATTACCCAAACTATTGTGTAATAAAATAACGTAAGTATTTCTCCACAGACATAGGAGACAGGCGTTTGAAATCAGGACACCAACAGGCCATGCTTCCTCCTGAGGATCAAGGTGAAAATTCATTTTCTAGTGATTGTGTTTGTCATAGTCCGTAGTTGTACACCTCAGGGTCATTAACTTATTCTTGTCCACATAGTCTTTGCTCATATAATACAATTATATTAAATATTCTAAGCATTAGAATACAGCTATCTTTACATGGATACTACTCAGCCTGACACAGTACAAATTTGGATGAAAGGATCACTGCAGACCTGATAAGAGATCTGATTAATATATGTTTCCTAAGAAATACAGACACTGAATGGCAGGCTCACTTTCTTCATGCCAAACATGATTCTCAAACTTGTTTCTGTACTGCCCATTGGCAAAAGATTCCTTTCTGATGGCACCTGCTTCCAAAAGACCCATCAGGAGAAAATGAAAACTTGTCTTTTCGTTAATGAAAGTATGAGTTTATATTATGATAAATACTCATAGAGTGACCTATCTTATCCATTTAGTTATCTGCTAATTATCCCTTTATAGCCTATACTGTTTATTTCACATTTTATTCCCATTCTTTCCTCAATGTATTTATGCTTCTAGTTTTCCATTGACTCTAAATAACCACCAGTTTGGTTCTCTAAGGAAATGATAATTAAGAACATTAACAAACTGTTTCCAGTTCCTATTCATGTTACATTACATTGAATGGAATCTCTACCAACCCATGGTCACCATTTTATAGACTGAATGACATGCCTCAGGATGAGAAGTGACTTACTCTAAAACACATATCTAGTGAATGAAAGACCCACTTAAGTAACGTACATGTGGCAGACTTTGTAGTCTTTCAACCATAAACCACCATTGAAGCTGTTTGTGATCTAGAAATCTGTAGATCTGAATCCGGCACAAAAATTATGCTTATATGTTAGTTCATTTTAATAATGTGACTCTAAACACAGCTCACAGTCTTAGAAACAGGAAAAAAACTCAAGAGAATCTGTAATCTCTATAGGCAGCTTCATCAAACCCTCCCATATGTTGGTAATTTGCAATGTGCCTGTGTTGGGAAAGAGTCTGCGCTTCCCTCTGTTTGTTGCAAGCATCTCTCTTCTGTCATGAGGACTCCAGTGCTTTGGCAAAATAAGAATGCAGAATTTTAAAAATGTGTCTAAAAAATGTGTTCCTCCTGCTGCAGCAAGTAGATTTTAGAAGTTTGACAGTTGGGCATCCAGATTTGAAGAAAAGGAAAAAAAATAATAGGAATGCCAGAATTTCACTTGGAAATATAAAACACCCTTAAAATAGAAAAAGGTGACAATTTGGAGAATCATCTATGAGCTAGTACATAATAACATGCTTTGAATTCCACTTTGAATATGCAACGTTTCACAGAGTTCTAAGTAAGGATCTGAAGTGGATGTAGTGGTCCAAATACTCTCTACCCTGAATGCCATTTTTTTCCCCCTGAAGTTGCACAGATTCTGCATGTAATTCCAAAGAAAATATTTCTGATACAACTGAAGGAGTAACATGTTGGTAATTTGAACTGACAGAACTACCAGAATTGGTGATGCACCTTAACCTAAAAAAAGAAGGGAACAGAACCTATCTGTATCCTAGTCAATATTTGATGCTGTCTTTATGTTTTGTTTTCACTTAAATGATTCATAAAAATCTATACATGAATTAATAGGGTACTATGTAATGTTTATATCAAGTTAAACATATTCAACTCCTCAAATATTTATCATTTCTTCATGGTAAAAAGATTAAAATATTTTCTATTTTTCAAAATTATATACCATGTCATTATTATCTCTGGCCACCATTCTGTACAAGTGTGCACCAGAGCATCACAGTCTATCTATCTGTAAC
Source organism: Lophiomys imhausi (assembly GCA_907164525.1). NCBI lineage: Eukaryota > Metazoa > Chordata > Mammalia > Rodentia > Muridae > Lophiomys > Lophiomys imhausi. The sequence goes on along the minus strand of CAJQZJ010030756.1, from coordinate 6,865 downwards.
TGAGTTGATCATTGATCATACTTTCTCCATCCTCCACTCCATTCTCTTGAGTCTCTGGGAATGATCATTTTGCTGGGTGTTAATGAGGCCAACTTCTTTAGATTCTATGTGTGACTGAGATCTTGTGTTTTTTTTTTTCTGCTTTTTGATAATAGCCCTGCCTATTGCAGTGAGATGATACCTAATTGTGGTTTTAGTTTCATTTCCCTGATGATTAGGGATCATCATAGCATTTTTCAATATACTTACTGGCCAATTTGTTTGGCTTCTTTCGAGGAATGGCTGCATACATTCTTGATCATGGTAAATGTTCTTTTTAATGTGCTGCTGATTTGAATTTGTTAGCTTATTTTGAGTATTTTACCACATATATTTATTAAGACTATTGACTGGTAATTTTATTTTTGTTATTTATTTACTTATCACAACAATGCTGGAATCCTTGAACATGAAAGAATTTATTCTGCTACTATTTTGTGCCAACTTAAAGAGGATATGCATTGTTTCTTTGAATGTTGAGCAGCATTTAACAGTGATGCTATCTGACCTTGGTATTGTCTGTGATGGACAACTTCATTACACATTCAGACTTGTGCCTTGGAACAGGTCTGCTTGGGTTTTTATTTCTCCCTGATACAGTCTTGGCAATATGTAAACATCTAAGAATTTGTCACTTTTTCTAGTTTTTCAAATTGGTCGGCACATACTTGAAGTGATGCTCTGTTTATGTAAATTCTATTTTATGTGACACAAGTCCAGCTATTAATACTTTCTTTCAGGTTTCATTCATTTAATCCTTTATTTCTTTCACTCTACTCCCTAATCCCATCACATATTTATTATACTTCCATGTCTTTTTGTTTCTGTTTTGTCATGCACTAGGTTTAACAAGGACCACCCAGGTGAGCATAAATTGAAGAGCTGAATACTGGACCCTGCAATTGGTGGCTACATCAATGAACACCGTGACTTTCTCTACTTCAACAGACCCTAAGAGGACCTGGGTTCCCCTGTGACCTTGCTCCTTGTCCCAAAACTGAATTGTTTATAGTCTCAGTCTTGTCAAGTAGCCAGTGCTATGAGTTCACGAGTATCACAACTTTTCCAGGTCACAAGAACATTTCACAGCCTTCTCTTTTCTCACCTCCTATATCTTGTGGTGTCTCAGTTAAGGTGGAATACACAAGAATCATTTGTTTTTAACACCTTGACTATCTATGAGTACATGCATTGACCTCAGGGTTATTCAGAAATTAGTGGGTCACCTCCATAACAGCTGCGCCTATTTTATCAATATGAAAATCTTGCCTGGCAAGTTGATATTGTAGCAAGCAAGGCCCAAAGCTAACAAAAGACTATTGATCCCTTTTCTTCCCACTGACTGCATTCTAACTTCCACAATTATGAGGGATAGCTAGCAGGAAAATGTTTCAGATCAGTTCCAGCATGGCTTCTCTGTATTATGCAACTAACATGTGTGGTGGCTTAGCAATAGGGCCTTAACATCCAGGTCTCATTGCCAACCAATAGCTATTATTTGTTTGTACAGTTTGGGATTGGCGGGGGGTGGGGGTGGGGGTGGGGCTCTTGAACTTTCTGGAACAACAACTTTTAGGGAGGTACCAGACACCAGGCACATGATTTTCACTTAATAACCATGGCTTATAGGGATTGGAATCACTCATCTATATATGGTACCTCTGTCTTTTAAAATTAAGTTTTGTAATTAATTTATAACATGATGTGTAGTTCTGGTTAACATTTTCCCCTAAACCTCATGCTGAATTTTTTTTTAAATTTTTGTTATTGTGTCTTTGTGAATGTGGAATTAGTCTCTTAGCTGAAAAACTTACATTGGAAAAAAATCCTCCAATAAATGATGCTTAGAAATCTGGATCTCCATCTCTCAAATAATGAAACCAGATCTTCATTTTTTTAGGACCAAAATCTAAAATTGCTAGAGAAAAAAAATGGGTAGCATCAAAAAGAATTTCTGAAAAGAACTCCAAAGGCATGGGAAATAATTCCAAGAATTTACCAAAGAGATCACACAAAATTAAAAAGCTTCTGCAGAGCAAAGGAAGCCATCAGTCAAGTGAAGAGACAGGCTAAAAATTAGAAAACATTGGCAACTATTAGGGGATTACTATTGTTGGCCTTAGGGTTGTTCCAGATGCTTCTCTGTAGATGGACTTGGGGGTGTGGCATACTAGGATCTTCCCAATGTTAGGTTTAACCAACTCAGTACTCAATTCTATAATAAAGTCTCATGCTGGCCAGTGAATGCCGTTTCAGACCATACTGTGCTGCCTGAGGCCAGGGGAATGTTGGTGAAGGCCATCTCTGATTATAAATGATATCAGTTGTGAGTATCTTTAAGTAATTGTTTGAAAGGACAGTTATGTCTACAAGGAAAGTTGGACTTGAAAACAGACATTTTACTTACCATTAGGAAATACTAATTTATTAAAGCATAGACACATGGACCAAAAGTAATAATGACAGCATGCTGTTCATAATGAGAAGTAGGGTTACAAACAGGACATTCTTGAGCCCCATTTTAAGAATGATTAACCAGGAAGATAAGCCATCTGCCACAGTCTAATAGTGACTGTGAGAACCACTCTGTGAAGGTGATCCTCCATGCTATCATGTGGCTTAGTCTGGGGTTGGATCAATGTGGTAGAATGACACGGCTCGCCCACCACAGGAGCTGCTTGTCCTTCAATCCATACAGAACTATTCATGGGACCTCTAACGTATCCCCACACATAATATAGCCACTTACTTAGAATAGTGATTTCTCACCTCTGGTTAAATATTACAATACAAATAAATAATACAAAAAGCCTCAGAAAGCTTTTTAAATGTACTGATGCCTAGACATTTTCATCTTCTAAAACCAGAACCTTGGTAATTAGATGAAGCTACCCATGATTTAAAAAGCTTTCCAAGTGACTCACATATTCAACAAGGATTGAGAATCTCTAACCTCACACATCCTTCCTTCTTTTCTGAACTTAATTGAATCTTCTATTGTTACATACATGAGAGTATAACACATTCAGAAATATAAACTGTCACATTCTTAAAAAGTATCTATGTGCATTTATCTAACAATAGTCTCTTCTTATTTTCTCCAAATCTGATGACATTTTAGAGTTTCCATGTTCTGATATTAAGTGGAATATAGAAGCTTTATTTAATAGAAATATTTAGCTTTCCTTGGGCAAACCTGAGTCCATAAAGATTCCTTAGCTACACTTACATCTTCTTTTAATGAGGTAATTATTTTGCCAGGTGTGGAGCTAAGAGGGTTACTATGTGTGCAGCAGTGAACTAAATTGGTGCTCAGTAGATACTGTAATCTTTCAACTCTCTTATTCATTTATTAGATTTGATCCTTTTAGTTATTTCAGCACTTAGCCATGAGACCTTGAATTCATATTAATATGTTTAACCCTTTACCAGTTGCTTCTTGATGGTTTTATTTTTGCACTGACATGGGCTTCATGCTAATAGCTTGCCTTTTCTTTTTGGCAATTCCTGAGAGGAAAAACCAAAATCAAACACAGACAATTATTTCTATGGAAATTTTTATGTGTCTTCATGATTTCAATATAATTCATAAAAGATGTCAGGTATAAATCCCAACCAGGACATTTTTAAAGATAAATTTTGCCTAATTTCTCAAGTACTTAACATGCAGGAATATACCTTCTGCTGCTGATACTATTTCATGCATATTTTAAGAGACATATTTCTGCTTTGTGTTTACATGGAGGATTAAAATGTGGAGACTGAAAATATTGAATTTTCAAAGATGATTAATTGTTGTGTCTGGTTTTCCATCCTGCTCCAAAATCATGTTCATTCTGGCTCCTTGGCTGAAATGTTGAAAATCTTTAGCTTAGCAACATTTGGTTTAAGGAATGGAGAGCTCGATATCAAGAAATCAAGTCTGTTCTCAGCTCCGTATACAAATTATTTGCTCTTGTCATTAGACATTGACAGGTGGTATCCCTTGTGCACTCCACTTGCCCCTGTAACCCAGAAAACACATGAGAAGAATTTGGATGGTGTCTTTATTCTCTGTGTAAAGATTGTCTTTGTATTATTCAAATGCTGCTTTCTGTACCAGCAGAGATCTGATTACAGGCCAGACTTTGGTATTGTTATTCTTTTGCTGAATCATATGTTTGTAAACATACACTTCCCTCCCCTTCTGACTGGCCCAGTATAGAGCTGAACAGCCTATAGGAAAGGCAGGAGAGCTGGGCAGGGCACCTGGGCCAATAGGAACTCTGGGAAGGAAAGAAGCCCGAGTACTTACTTGCTAGCCAGACACGGAGGTAGAAACAGGTGCCAGAACTAAGAGGTAATGAGCCACGTGGCAGAAGAAAACCACTGGAAATCACCTACGATAATCATGCAACAAAATGGAACAAAATTAATCACTGAAACCACTGACTGTAAGTAATAAATAGATATGGGAAAGGAATTTTCCTTCATATTATATTTTAGGGTAGTTTATCTAATGACAGAGTAGACATAGTTCTATAAAAAATGACAAACAAGACACAGAATGGAAAGTCAAATCTACATTGTATGTACTGCTTTGAAAGATGCTCATGTATTTAAACATGGTCTCCAGTCGATGATGCTATTTGGGGGAGGCGATTGAACCTTACTGGAGGAAGTGTTACTGAGGGACAGCTCTGAAGGTTACTGGGATCCCTCTACTTTCAGCTCTCTCTGCTTGTGTTTATGAAAAAAAAAATGTGGCCTACCAGCTCTTGCCCTGTGCACATGCCATGCCTTTCCTGGGACAGATTCTAGCCCTCTGGAAGTCAAACTCTTTTACTGCGTGCTTTGCCCGTGATATTTCATCACAGCAATTAAAATGTAACCAAGACAGCCCAGTTCTTTCTTGCTGTTTGGTCCAATTTATTGCAGTAACTATTGAAGTTAATACATCGAAGACCAGTATTGGTTGATACAGAATCATCATGTGTATTTGTGATAATTTCTATTTCATAGGATTGAATAATATGTCAGTTTCTTTCTTTCCCTTTTTATTTTTTTGGTTTCAAGGACCACTGGCAGGCAAAAATATGTTTGTGTTTAGAAATTTCTTGTTCTAATCCTAGAATAGCAAACATTTTTTTCTCATTTCTATAGCTACCAACTTTAAAAACTTTCCCCTCATATTTTTTTTCTATCAAAAAACCACTGATGATTTATTTTAAACCTTTATATTTTTCTTTTCCATTTTCCTTTTCCTTTCTTTTTTTTCTGAGACAGGGTTTCTCTGTGTAGCTCTGGACGTCCTGGAACTCACTCTGTAGACCAGGCTGTCCTTGAACTCACAGAGATCCACCTACCTCTGCCTCCCGAGTGCTGGGATTAAAGGCATGTGCCTCCAATGCCTAGCCTTCTTTTCCATTTTCTAATTAACTGCTTTTTGTTTATTTGTTTTTCCTTCTACCTTACAGGATAAAAAAGGTAGCTTTTGAAACTATAGAAAAATTCCACAGAATGAAAAAAATACAACAAAATGAAAGAAGTAGTAATGAATAAATAATTTGGATACAGATTAGAATGCATAGTTTACATGATCTAGTAAGATATATTGTGTCAATGGATAAGTTTTTGACTCTAAGAAGCCAGCTTAAAACAAAACAACACTGGTTATTCACTCAATCCCCAAGGATCATAACATAAAAAATTTCCCAAGATATGTATAACCTCAGTGTGCAGACTAGTCAGTTTTTCCCTCTGGAATTAAAAATGGGGAATATGATGCCATCAATAAATGAGCTCAGGGGAGTCTATTCTATTTGATAAAGCAACAGTTTTGGTTTTGGTGGGGATTATAGGATTATAGTGTTCTTGTTAAGGTTGCCAATGATGTTTAAGTGTATTTAATGCTGCTTATTTTGTTTGCATGTGTAAATTAAATATCAGTGTAAAATAAACCTCAATCAAATATCAAGAAAGGTTCAAATATTTGGATATGTGGAGTGAGGTCAATGTCTTTTCAAATTATTCTTTTTATTAATTATACCATAGTAGTTATACCTACAGTCTTCAATTATACATTAAATATGCCAGTAACTGAATTTTTATCATTTGTACTAAATATTCCTGTTTTGTTTGACTTTATTTCTAAGCTTCAGTTTCTGTGTCAGATCCCTCCAAAACTGACAAAAGACATTTTGAATAGGTTTGCTGATACACGACATATAGACTGAAAGATAAAGAAAGTGGCCAAGGAAAACTCAAAGTTTTGGCTTCTTTCTCTTTCTTTCCTTCTTTCTTCTTTCTGTTTTCTTTTTTTCATTCTTCCTCATCCTCTTCCTCCTCTTCTTCCTCTTCTTCCTCATTCCAAACAATGAGAGGATGATATTAACTCCATTAGTGTCAATGGAGTTGACAGTAATGATGATGTGTATATAAAATATATAATAAATGCATATACATAGCCAATAAAATCTTGTTGTCTACATAGAATCCACATGACTTACTGTTACATGCCATCCTTTCATATAGCATGAATGAAGACTTACAAATGCCTTTCTTCTGCTCAAAGAGCAGAAAAATCTTCCTTAATTGATCTGCGCATCCTGCATGTCCCAAGCATGTTTATAATTGCTGAACTATATGTTAGTTTGTAACCGAACTTTTAAATTATTATTTAACACTTATTTATTTATTACTAAATTCACTTATAACAAACACCAACAATTTCTTAACTATTAATCCTATAAACTCTTACAACCCCTTTAACCTATCCACTAAACCTATTGATAATTATTTTTCTAACCTTTTAGAATGATACAGTCTCTGGGGCAGGTCCTCAGTC
>CAJQZJ010030754.1:0-13531 GCA_907164525.1 Lophiomys imhausi | reverse complement strand
TCTGTATCGTTCCAATTTTAGTATATGTGCTGCCGAAGCGAGCACGGCCAAAAGGTGAAACCGTGAACTATATAAGGGCCAAAATTTCCTCAATATTTAACTTAGGGTGATTCCAATTGATGCATTCCTGCGCATCCCAGAAAAGAAAAAGAAGTTTTCTCACCGGAATCGTGTGACAAGGATCATGGACTCGGCTGAGTGGCGTCGAACTGCCTGCGTGAACCCATTTGGTTTACCTTGGAGGGCGGGCACATGCAAATGACCGCCCGGTGCATGTCGGGTAAGGACCCTCCTCTTGTCGCCTAGGTAGGACTGTGAGTTCTCCGCTCTCTGCCCGCGAGGCATGCCGGGACAGCGCGCGGCCGAGCTTCCCTGTCAGTGAGCCGCTGAGGTGAGGCGAGGGTAGCCTCTGGACTTCAGGGCTCTATAGTAAGGTTTCATCATTTAAAAGTTCCCGAGATAAGTACTTCGGAAACAGAAACCAGGGAACAAGCAAACAACAGCCCCCAATTACCAATTAGTAAACATGGAAATGTTGATGTAAGTCCTGTATATCACCTAATACTTAGCTCGCACTCAAATTTACTTAATGGTTTCAAAGATGCCATCTTAGAAATCATCATAAAGGGCTAAACTTAGTCTCACATCGGATTTGATGACCATATGCTTGAGTTTCTAGTCTCCAACGATCATTATTCGCTTCTCTTCAGGCTGTTGATTTCTTGAGGAACTGAGATGCCTTGTTATGGGTATGTCTTAGATATGGTCCATTGTGTTGTTGTGAATTTGGTCCTTTATGTTGCTTAATTTGTTTATTTGCCCTATTTCTTGAAAAATGTGTAGTTATGCATAGAGGCTGAGATTTTAATGACTTAAAAAATAAATTTGGATGTAATAGTGATGGTAGGATATGTACTTGATATTACATCTCATCAGGAATTTGCAATGGATGTTGACATGCAAATAATGACGTCCTGACACCTCTATTATAAAGCTTTTACAAATCTTCCACCTAATGGTTTTAGACAACACTAATGAACATTGTCCCGGTATGTTTGTATTTAACCCTTGGTTCATGAGTTAGTAAGGGTAGTCTGGTAGGCAATTTCTGTGCTTCATGCTAGAGAATTAAGAGAGAGAAGGCAAAGAAATGAAAAACGGAAAGTTGATTCTGAGTCTCTGGATCATTGGATTCCTTAACCAGATGATTTCCAAAGTTTGAGCCAACAAATTACCTTCCTCAGGCAAGGCTTAAGGTGAATGTTTCCCCACTACCGAGTGCTTCTGGGTCTCTGCAATGCTAGTTCTGAGCCCTGGACCTGGATTTTAGCACTGCTGTTCTACAGCAGTGTAGAATTTTGTAGAATCCAGTGAATAGGCAGAAACAGCTTCTCTTCCTCTCCTTACTCCTCTGATGGCATGATTCTTGTCTGGATATTTTCTACACGTTTTCAGTCAGTATCTTTGCTAGAGTTTCTATTGTGAAGAGACACCATGGCCATGGCAACTATTATAAAGGAAAACATTTAATTGTGACTGGTGTACAGTTCAGAGGTTTAGTCTACTATGGTCATGGCAGGAAGCAAGCAACATGCAACTAGAAATAGTGCTGGAGAGGAGCTGAAAGTTCTACTCCTGGATCCACAAGCAGCAGGGAGAGACAGTGAGCCACTCGGCCTGGCTTGAGCTTCTGAGACCTCAAAGCCTGTCCCCAGTGATATATTTCCTCCAACAAGGCCACATCTCCTAGTAATGATTCTCCCTATAAACCTGTAGGTGCCATTTTTATTCAAACTAGTCAGTCTACACTTTTTATCAAAAGACTCACCTGTTTAGTAAATCTTCCAGGGTTGTTCAAACTTAACAACTTGGATTTCCTTACTCTTCTGTTACCTAGCTGCCTTTGTTGTTCCTCCACACCACCACAGACTCTTGTCTTTCCTTATAGTCTTTCCCTAATTCTTTTTTCCCACCCGACACTCCTCCCAGCTATACCACATACATTACTAACTGAACATTTTACTCACTTATTCTTATGCTTTGTTATTATATATTATGTTCATGTGTTACACTACACATTTGCAACATTAACACATGTTTAGCTCCTGCTAAACTAAAAATATATTTAAGATCCCACATTAACATTTTAATTAAAAAATTCCCATTCTTTCCCCTTTGATTAAGTATATGTGAACCACCAGTCTTTTCAGGGGAAAATACTGTTTTTTTATTATATCTTTTAAGAGGCATTTAGGAAAGTTATTCAGTAGGTGTCTTTTAAAGTAATTGTATCTTGAATTAGAACTTGCTTTTGAGAGATAAGTTTAATAGGCATGATTAGCAACTTAGCTTTAGGAGACATTTATTTGGAGGATTTTCCCAGATTAGATTTTTTTTTAATAAGGAAAAATGCATTTTTGTATTTTGGAGCATTTGGACTCTGTTGTTAGTAAATATTATTGTCATAATAATCCTAATTGTTCACATTAGCAGTAATTCTGTTCTTTTATTCAAAAACAGCTATTTAAAATCACTTAGCTTAGTGGCTAATTTTATCAAACAGTGGTACATCTTATAATCAATGACACTTTAGATATAATGAGATGTATTTTTTTCAGAGAAAGGAAACTAACTGAGACTAAGTTCCCCTGAACAATATTGGCACTGATCCGATTTCTGTTTGAGATGAGATCCATTTCTCTTTCCTTTGCACCACTGGGTATCACTAAGTCAATTATTTTTTCAATAGGTTACAAAGGGGAAAAAGACCTTAAGCCTATCATTTTACAACCATACTTGTGAACTGTCATTCAACCATAGCAGGATTAGTAGAAAGTCAACCTTGCTATTATCTTTTTTTTTTATTCACAGAAAAGGAACACTCTGTAATTTGACACTCTTTTAAAACAATAACAAAAAGCTAACACCCACCACAAGTTATTTCCTGTTCAAGAATTTTACTCTCATTTAAAAGAGAAGAAACTCAACCCAAATTCTCATATCCTCTTTAGGAGGAAGAGTTCAGTTACTTGAAACCATCACATGTATGATAAGTTTCATCACCTGTGAAATTGACAATCTCAAGCTAGGAGACTTAGATGACAAACCTGGATTCCAGGTTTCCACCATCATAAGAACTTTCAAAACTTCAGTGCAGGAGCCCTCCTACCCAGGGTCATGGTCTGAGTTAATTGTTCTGAGTAGGGCCTGGGTTTCTGTGACATCTTGTGGCCTAGTTGTAATTTTCCCTTTGACTTCTCAGTCTTTGTGAAATTTGCTTTGCATTTGTCATTATATTTCTTTCTCTCCTCTCTTCTTTTTTTTTTTTCCATCAGATACACTGTGTAGCAGGTGAAGCTTGTCTTGAATTCTCTACCAAGCCCATTCCTCTGCCTCTCCCCAACCCCTCCATCTTTATGGCTACATTCAGGATGAATCCAGTGGTCCTATAGGACTCCTTGAAAGAACTATAGGCTCTTTAGGGATGTATCAGTCGATTTCATTTCTGGTATCTAACACCGTAAACTAAAACATGCTAGGACACCACTTCTCAAACTTGCTTAGTGATAGATCCCCTGACTCAATTTCTGACAGCTTTTAGAGGTTTGATCTATTCTAGTCATTCAAAGAATGATCCAGAATATCTCCCAGATGATCTATGTTTTTTAAAAGGTACTTTTAGGGTCCAGAGGGATGGTTGAGTAGTTATGAGCACTTGCTGCCCTTGCAGAGGACCTGAGTCCAGCTCCCAGTACTGATATGGTGGCTACACACATTGTGAATATATACAAGAGTTAAAAAAAGGATTTTTAAATGCTTTGACTTATGGATTTCTTTTATTCTGTTAGTAAAAACTTTATAAAACTATGACCATTTTGGAACACGGGAGTTGGGGTGACCTGAATCTGTGCTTTTGGGCCATGGCCGCTCATATTTGGCTCTAGAGTGTCTCTTAATCCCCTTGAGGTGACAGCTGTGTTTTTGCTTTGACACTGGTGTGAGATATTTTTTTGTGCATAGAGTTTTCTCACAGTAAGCAGTTCCCTTAATTTGTAGCAAATGTTTCATTGAACTTGCCAGAAGGTTGGGGGAAACTCTCAGATATGAACATCTTAAATTTCTTGTAGTTGCTATTAGTTAACCGGTGGATAAACTCATCTTGTCCTCTCTCTGTCTTGTTTCAAAGGAAAGGTGACCCTTGTACATGGAAAATGAGTTGCAGGAAAGCTGCATTGTCTGGAATCTAATATATAATTATAAGTCTGTGGAAACCATTTCACAGATATGTAAGTTGTAGGTAAATGATAGCAGGGCAAAACAATCTTTGTTTATAGAACTGCAGATGCTGGTCTGGCCTTCAGTTAACCTCTCTGTCAGAAACTAGTTTGCTTCCATGTGTATCTTCATCTAAACATTCCTTTATTCTACATTATTTTAAATTTTCTCCTTTGAATTGGCTATTGGCTGTAACACCTGTTATATATCTTCACTGATTAACATATTACATAAAATCTCTGCTAGATATTTTCTTAAATCCACAGAATAGGCATGTTTTTAATTAAAAAATATTTTTTTATAAGTTTGGAGTTCTTCCACTGAGTTTCTCAGTGGATTCCCCTAACAAAGCTGAGTATATTTTTAATCAGAGAAAGTACAATTTGTGTTCTAATTAAAGCTCAGATATATTTTTCTTCATTTATAAATGACAATAGAAATTTGATAACTCTTTTCTCATTTAAATATTCTCTGTTAATTTTATAGTTTCTTTGTCTTGTGACTGATGAGGCAACGCTCACAGTTGACAGCTGACACTGACAGTTCTCAGTGGGAATTTGGTGTTAAGATTTATTGAGTAAACTCTATGACTAATGATTTTTAGAGCTATAGTCTCTGTTAGATGAAAATCTTCAGAAAAGGTATCTTTCTATGACTTTATCTTCTTTAGAGTCAATCAGATAGGAATGTTGTGCTCACTAGCAAGGGGTCTAATACCAGATACTAGATACCAGAGTTGGTAAGTTTGGGGGCTTCTCTTTATTCTTTACCTTTGACTGTAATTTTGGGACTTCCTTTTATAATACAGAATGGTATTTGCCTCTTAGTGAATGTGTAATACTTTTCTAAATCCAGGTAATGCTTCTAATTTAGACTGAAATACCTGAAATTAAAGGAATCCCATTCTCATTGATTTAAGATGATTCTACTTATTTAGATTCTAAACCTCCTGACCTAAGATCTCTTCTCAGTTTATGAGATATATAAATAAAATACACCCGTGATTCATTTGTCTTAGGGTTACTATTGCTGTGATGTGATGAAACATCAAGACCAAAAGCAACTTGGGGAGAAAAGATTTATTTCATTCACAATTCCAAATAAACATCATCCAAAGCAGTGAGGGCAGGAATTTAAGCAGGACAGGAACCTAGAGGCAGGAGCTGATGCAGAGGCCATGGAGGAACGAGGCTTACTGGCTTGCACCCCATGGTTTGCTCAGCCTGCTTTCTTGTAGAGCCCAGGATCACCAGTCCAGGGGTGTCCCCATCCACAATGGGTGGAGCCCTCCCCATCACTACTTAAGAAAATCACTTATTAAGAAAAAGCCCTATAGGCTTGCTTACAACCCTATCTTACGGAAATATTTTCTCAATTGAAGCTCCCTCCTCTCTGATGACACTAGCTTGTGTCAAGTTGACATAAAACTAGTGAAAACATTCTTAAAAATAAAGATGTAGAAATTTTCAAAAGTTCTTCTGGTTTTGAAAGTATTCTTTATCCCTCTCTTATTGAAAATAGATATTTTTCTTGGTATAATATATCCTGATTATGGTTTCTTCTTACTCTACTCCTCCCAGCTTTTCCCCACCTCCTCTCCAAACTAGATCAAGTCCATTTTGGTCTCTTATTAAAAAACAAACAGGTTTGTAAGAGAGAATGATATGATATGATATGGTATGATATGATATGTGGTAAGATAAAACAAAAACACATAAAACAAATAGAAGGAAAAGAGCTCAAGAAAAGGCACAATAAATAGACCACTTGTTCACCTACTTGGGAATCCATAAAAACACTACACTAAAAGCCATAATAAATATGCAAAGGATGTGTAGGATAAAAAAGAGGATAAAAATAAATAAAATAAAAAATAATAATAATAAGATAAAACTAAAATAAAAGAAAGAACCTTGACACAACATTATGAGACAAGGAACTGCGAGTTCATTTTCTGTTGGCCATCCACTGCTACACATGTTTCTCTTCAATTAACTCTATTTTTATAGGATTGATGTATTTTTAAACTTCTCAGTGTATTTTTCATGTCTCTGAACTGCCTTTTATATTCATTTGTTCTTCCCAGAATATGTTCTTAACACAGTTTTCCAATACTTTTTTTTTTGAGTATGTGTAGACTGGATGTAAACTCTGTTAAAAAAATTAATTTTTTGAGAGTTTTGATCACCCCTCCCCCAGGTCTTTCCCAACTCATCCCTGCTTCTCCTTCCACCTAGCTTTGTGTCATCAAAAAAAAAAAAAATGTCTTCAAGACAAAATTGTGCTACCCAAATACTCTTGGATGTATGCTCTTCTTTTAGGTAGGAATTGCCTTCCTAGAGATTATTCTCATAATGAAAACTGTCTTTGTTTCCCAGCAGCTACTAATTGTCAATAACTCCATGGCTTGGGGTGGATCGCATGCCCACCTCCTCTCTTCTTGTTGGATTTGTTCTGGCTTCAGCTCGCACAGGTTTTGTGTATGCTCTTGCATCTGCTTGCTGTGAGTTCATCTGAGCACCTGCCATGCTGTATCTAGATCACAGTGTGTTTCCTTGTAGGACCCACTATTTTAGGAGCTTACACTCTTTCTCACACCTCTTCAACAATGATCCCTGAGCCTCAGGAGGGGGTTGAGATATATATGCTCCCTTTAAGGCTGAGAATTATTAAGTTTCCTGTTCTCTGCACCTTGGCCAATTGTGGATCTCAGTTACATTATCTGATATAATTAGACACTTCTCAGATGAAGGATGAAAGATGAATAGGCTTCTATAAGTATTCCTATGTTTTAAGTTTTTTATTTTTTATTTTTATATTTTCTTATGCCTTTTTTCTTTTTTCCTTTTCTCTCTTTTTTTCTTATGCATTTTAAACTCCACTTATATCTATTTTTGTTTTACTTTTCAAAAAACACATGCCTTAATTTATCTCTGTAAAAATCTTACAGATACACATAATTATTTTTGGACTATTATTTCCATTGGTTTGGAAATTTTTTTGAGATTTTATTTATTTTTATTTTAAATGTATGAATGTTCTGCTTGTATATACCATGTGGTGTGCAATGCCTGCAGAGGCCAGAAGAGGGTGCTGGATCCTCTCGAATCAGAGTTACACATGGTTGTGAGCCACCATTTGAATGCTAGGAACTGAACTTGAGTCTTTTCGATTAGCAGCTAGTGCTGTTGCTTAATGACTCCATGATTAAGCACTGATCCACCTTCCCATATCTTTCTTCTTTGAGAGATACTCTCCTTCCCTTTCTCTTCACTTATTCGTCTTGGAGAGGTTGTCTGTATCCCAATGCCTAGAAACCCCACCTCTCTCAGTGCCTAATACAGAGGTGGCAGGACTCCTGAACTTTGTGATAGGTTACATATTTAGTTTCTGCATTTGTGAATAGCTTGCTTAATATATAGCTTAGTGATTTTGATGTCAGGACTGTGGGATTTGTTCTTATCACTCTGGGTTTGCAGGACATGGTCCCTTTCCTCTTTCTTTAGGAAACATCTATCCTGATTTGTCAGTTTTTCCCATTCATTTTGATGTCTTTTTTAAAAAGGGTTAAGGTGGTTATTTATTTATTTATTTATTATGTATGCATGTATTTATTTATTTATCTTGGGATTTTAAAAAAACTGTTTATTACTTCAATTTACATCTTCATCACAGTCCCCTCCCTCCACCCCTCCAAGGTACCCTTTCACCCTTCCACCCTCTCCCCCTTCTCCCACCTATCCTACTTCTTTGGTGTGGGGTACCGTACATATCAGCCCCCTTCAGTTTAGCAGCCAGATGAGAGCTAAGAGCTTCCTCATGCACTGGGGGCCTACATGGCAGCTCCACTAGAGCAAAGTGTTCCACTAACAAGTAACAAAGTCTATGTTCCTGTTCCTTTCAGTCTGTTGGTTGTAGGATAGTTATCCTGTGCTATATGGCTAAAATCCAGTTATAAGTGAATAGATGCCATGAGCATCCTTCTGAGTCTGGGTTAGCTCACTCATGATGAGCTTTTCTAGTTCCATCCATTTGGCTGCAAATTGCCTGATTTCCTTGTTTCTGATGGCTGAGTAGTATTCTTCATTTTGATATCTTGATCGATAGTATTGCTTTGCCCATTTTTTTTTTAAATTGAGTGTAACAATGTCATTGTTGTATTTCAAAATGGAATGAGGGCAAACAAGCCCAAGTTGTTCTTGATTTTCTTTACAGATAGATGGTGGTGGTTGAAAGTGGTGATAGAAGTATGTTGGATCTCAGTAGCTGTTTTAGGTGTAGTTGGCACAGCAAATGTGATTATTGACAGGGACACCAGGTTCTCTCCATCCTTGTTCTTAGCATCCTCTCTTTTTTTCTTGCCTGCCATTGATGGATGCCCCAATGCAGAGGGCCATGAGAGGGCTGCTTTAGGGTCAGATTTTGGCTAGCAACTAGCTTATTTATAGCCTCTGACATAAGGGATTGGGCAATCTGTGTGGCTGTGTGTTATATATGGAGTCTGAAATCCAGCCTGTATCCAAACTGGGGTACTAGACCATATCCGCAGTCTCTTTCCAGCTTTATCCACACCTTGGGTAAGATGGTCAGGTTGTTAACATCCTCTTTGTCATCTTCACAGATAAGATGCAGTTGAATTCTATACTGGGGATCGTAGTAGGTTGTGCTGAAGCGAGGGTGAGGGCCTAGTATCAAGTTATGCCATACTGTTGGTTGCTAGAAGAAACATCAGAGGCTGGGCTTCTTTCCTCATTGTAATGTGGGGATGACAGGGAAAGTGTAAGCCTCCTTTTTTAGCTGAGTTATAACTGAGCCATTTTCTCTAGTTAGAAGCACCCTCAAACTACGTTTGACTAGATTGTCTCTCATCCTTTTTTCTTCAGAAGCCCCCTTTTGGTAACACTTTCCCCAGATTGATCTTGTAGGAACCAGGTAATAATATTCAAAGACCATGAGGAATTTGTATTTTACCTGACCAAGGTGATGAGTTCACCTGGTAAGACTTTAGATTTAAAAGCAGGGAGGCTTTTGATGAGCCTTTCTGTTGGAAAGCATTGTATTAGTCTGGAGAGAGTTGGCCAAGCTATTTTCAACCAGTTTCTGAGAACATCTGAGTCTATATATGCCTTCCATTATTACTTTAAAGAAAGTCTCAACTGAGTACTGGGAGAGTACTGGCAGAATGTGAAAAATAAAATCTCTGACATCATGGAATTTACCAAATTGCCTGTGATACAGAGTCTAAGTAGAAACCTGGTTCTACTCAGATCAGAAACATTAAGCAATGGTATATGAATGACACATGAGAGATGTAGGAGATAGACACTGATGTTAAGGGTAGACTATAGATATTGGTGTTATATGTGGACTATAGACACTGATGTTATAGGTTGAATAGAAGTTGAGATCCACCAGAAAATAAGGTTTTCATGATAGTAGCTGTTTGGAGTGCTGAAAATCTAGAGTCTGGAGAACTGTGCTGTATTGTGTCCATCTCATACACAATGTTTCTACATCTCTCTCTCTCAATCATTTCTTCTTTTCAAATCACTATCATTTTATCAACTGTTCACCATCATCCTTTACTATCATTAAAAAAGTATCTGCAGTTGACTTGCTCATAAGGCATCTTTCCTCTCCACTTGGGGAAATAGTGTTCTGATAATATGTTACATTTTATGTATTTTACATGTAGCACTTTATTTCATGGTGCAGGCAATCCAATGAGTTGACCAATGAGGATGGGATTATTATGAGATCTCTCAAAAAAAAAATCTCAAAGTGTTATTTAATGTTCCTGGACCTGACTATATAGGGGGATTTCCATCTCACAAGAACAGAAAACTAGAAAATTGTGACCACCATTTTTAGATCAGGTTTAAGGGCCTCTGAAGATGTTTTCTTACTAGTGAAAAATGAACATGATTTTCTTAAGTATCTTTTAAATTAACAGATATGTCTTGGAGTCAGATTTGAATCAATGAATGTTGATTGCAAGTCAGAAAATATTGGTACCTTTCTTGGCAAGTGTACTGATGTAATATTCCTTGCCAGGGAGGAACAGGGATTGAAATGGTTAAATCCATTGAACTAAAAGTATATGTTGGATCCATAACTGCCTCAGGAGAATCATCAAGTGTGAATAATTAACTTCTCAGTGGTAGACACAAAATGGCTAATTATAATAAGTTTGGTATTCAAACTGTTTAAAACGGATTCTTTGATATGAGGTGCTTGTGATAAGAGCTTGTAGTCAAGGGACATCTATGAACTACAAGCAAAAATAGTCTTTCTTTGCCAGAAATCATCATTAAGGAGTTGTGTCATGCAGCATATCAGATTCAAGGAAAGATGGAAGCAGTGAGAGTGCATCAAGATCTCAGATGCTTCCGTTGTTGGTTGTATTGGTGAGTCTATATGCTGCTAGGGCAAAAAAACCTGATAAAAGCAACTTAAGGCAGGAAGGGTTTATTTGGGTTCCTAGTTTGGGGTTCAGTCCATCATGGTGTGGAAGTCATGGCAGCTGAGCCTTCAGGCAGCGAGTCAGTGGAGCAGGTCAGGTGCTTAGCTCCCTTCTCTTTTTTCATTCATTCTGGGGGCCTTTGGAGGTGGAAGAGTGTCACCCATATTTAGGGCAGGTTGTCCTACCTCAGTTAACCCAATCAAGATGATCCCTCACAGACATGTCAAGACTTTGTTTCTATGGTGAGTCTCAATTCCATCAAGTTGACAACCAAGATTTACCATCATACAGGTGTTAGGCCATAGCTAGTATGGGATATAGGAGATGGGAATGAACCATTTTTCCTTATGGAAGAGGATGGAAGAAAGACATTTTTCTTGACCAAATGACCATAGATACATAGAGAACCAGAGATAGGAGGTGCTATAGCAAACAAATCCCACAGGCAGGAAACAGGCTCCAAGAGGTTTGTCAGAGGCCACAAAGGAGCAGTCAGAGGAGGGTTTCAGTCCGTGTTTTCAGAGTCCTATCATATGCAGTTGGATTATCCACTGAAGATTCCTAATTTAGTTCTGCATCTGACGTGGCTAGAGTCTTGCTTTTGTTAAAGAAGAGACCATGGTCTACTATTGACTTCCTTATTAGCAATGACACTAGAAGGTTAAGTTACAAACCAGGCAAATTCCTATCTCTGTTCTGGGAGAAAAGTTAACAACATTTCATATAAAAAAATAAAATGCAAAAAAAATCCGAGCTCAGTAATTGATTTGTTCTTACTAGCATTCATTTCTTTCTCCCTGTTTCTTTTTATTTTGGTGATACCCTTGGGCTTCCCGGAGTGACTGATGATTTGTCATGAGCAAAGAATTTGTTCTTGAATCCTGGTGTAAACTCTGAGACAAATAAATGGAAACAGATAAACATCTCAGGAATAAATTGCACTGCTTACCTAAGCACATAAGTTAGCTTTTTCTCTCTGGTAGGTAGGAAAATTAATAGAGCTAATAATCTATCTCCTTGCCTACATATAGGATCTTCACTCAAGCTACTTTTTATTTATTTATTTGTAGCAAGATAGGATATTTCTTCTTTCTCTTTGCTATCATTCTTAGGAGGGACCTTTGGTAAGTTGAAAACAAAAAAGATGGGGACTTCTGTCAGTTGAATAGTGTGCTAATGAAGTCATACTACATAAGATGTCAGATAGTGGTAGTACCAGGGACAGTGGGCTTGTGAGTGTTGTCCTTCTGAGACTCTCAAGGACTTAAAAGTTGATTTGCCCTCCTTTTCCTCAGAGATAGATCAAGGCAGTAATGGGAAAGATAACAGGTAGAAAAAACTGGGAGACATGGGGAAGAGGGTTGGAAAAGGAGAATAGAAAGAAAAGGCAACCCAAGAGCAAAGAGTAACTTGATGGAAAAGTACAGGGCCCCAAGTGTATTTGGTATAATCAGTTCAGTAGAAACCAGTCATTTTGGTGATAGATTACACCCATGGAAAAGTACAACTCGCCATCTAAATTGACATACTTTTGTAAGAGAAAGAGTGCCCCTTACTAATACTGATTCAAAGTTGTGAGTCTATCAGGCAGATCTGGACACATGGTCACAGATGAAACCTGTACCAGACCCATAGGCAGACAACTGAGAGATTGAAACACCTTGGAACTTTCAGCCTTGCATGGGAGATCCTTCTCAAATCCCTCCCCTCCAGGCTCAGGAAACCCTGCAGAAGAGGAGGTGGAAAGTGTATAAGAGCCAGAGGATGTCACCATGGAAACAATGCCTCCAAATCAACATGAACAGAGCTTAAAAGAGCTCACAGAGACTGAGGCAGCATGCACAGGGCCTGCACAGGTCCACATTAGTGGGTTTCCAGAACTTAAAGGAGAAGTAGATTCATGCCCCCATCCCTAACCCAGAAACTATACCCATTGACATCCACTTGCAAATGAAAATTTAGTTTTCTCTAAGGGAGTCTTACTGGGGAAACAAACTATTTTTTTGTTGTTGTTGTTTTGAAATTTTAGGAGATGTGAAATTTTTTTGTTTCTGAAATTTTCTTCATTCCCAAGAACCTAATGTTACACACACACACACACACACACACACACACACACACACACACACAAAGTTACATTTTAAAACTACAAAAAATTATGTCAGTTGTTCATGCTAGCTTTATACTCCATCACTCATATCTATCTCTCTGAGGTGAGGAGGATGTAAGGGGGGGGCTGGAAAAGATGATCATTTTATATTGATTTCCAGAATGCCCTTCACATTCTCTGGGTAAGATATTCAGTTTCCTTTTCTTTCTTTTTTTTTTTTTGGATTTTTTTTCCTTTATTTTTTATTTCTTCAAGTTACATCTCAATCGCAGCCCCCTCCCTATTCCCCCTCCAGTCCCTCCCTCCCACCCTCAACCCCCCATCCTCTTCCCTTTTTTTTTCTTTTAAGTTTAAGGTATATCTTATTTCCCCCTACAGTTTCTCCTTTCAGTCCAACAAATGGCTCTTTCTCTTATAATAATAAATACAATACAGTGCAACAGAGGTAATTAGGCCACAGTTATGAGGGTTATATGGCTTAACGTACATTCCCAATGACCAGTCCATATGTATTTGGTACCTGACTTTAACATTCTACTATCTAAACATCTCCATGAGTTTAAAGTTCTATATCTGACTCAACATTCATATTAATTGCAACATAATTTTAAAAGTATCTTCTTAGATGTATAACACTCTCTTGACTCCTAAACAACTCAAAATTTAATTATGAGACTTTATCT
>CAJQZJ010030751.1:1834-32280 GCA_907164525.1 Lophiomys imhausi | reverse complement strand
TGTCTTGCATTTTTCTCACATTTGAAAATTATACCCCAAAGGGATGTCTAACCCATTCTTGTTAAAGGCCCTAGAGAACCTATTATAATAAAACAATGGTAGTAATCTCCTATATTCTAGTTGGAGTTGATACTGCTGGCCTAGTCAGTATACTGAAATCATGGGCTCCTTTTTTTTTCTGTGGCAGTCTGATTTGATACTTGATTTTAGTTCCATATCCTGGTCCCACTTATGTTTTTCACATGAAATATATAGGCCTTCTGGAAGAAAAAGCTTGTTTTCTAGATAATGACCTGATTGTGTTAGGGTTTTTTCATGTGTATTTGCAATATTCTTAGTTTGGTTGTTTTTATGCTCTGTTACAATGTTCTTTTATTTTGATGTTATCCTATCTTCTGTGATCCAGAACTTAGCTATAAAGAACCAGTTGATAAATTATAGTGGCGGTCACACAGTTATTGAAAGCACAGTAATGAAAAATTTTTTTTTTTTTTTTTGGTTTTTCGAGACAGGGTTTCTCTATGTATCTCTGGCTGTCCTGGACTCGCTTTGTAGACCAGGCTGGCCTCGAACTCACAAAGATCCGCCTGCCTCTGCCTCCCGAGTGCTGGGACTAAAGGCGTGCGCCACCACCGCCCGGCTAGTAATGAAAATTTTTGAGAGCCTTGTTACTTTCAGCTTTTACAGTCAATTGTGGTATGATTGTCGTAGGGTTAACTTTTTATTTCACTTGGAAATAGTTTTCACTGGCATAAATTCCTGTAAATTGTTTGCTTCTCCCTCTTGCTTCCCCCCACCCCTTATTCTTATTCTGTTCACTTATTTTGCTTGTTGTAGTGTTAGCCATTCTGGGTCTGTACTATGTTCTTTCTATGGTCAAAACCAGAAAATGAGAACTGAACACAGTTTCCACCCAGCCTTTAACTCATACACAAATGTGGACCACCGCCAAGGGTTCTTGTGTCTGTCTTTAAAATAGTAAGAATTGCAAATTACAGGGGGAAGAGAGTGGAAAAGTCATGAATGAAAAATTTTAAAGTATTTAGATAACTGTGATTTTGAACAGTCAAGAGTTCAGGTGTTTCAGCTCTGTGCTCATTATTGGAGGAATAAGTTTTTATTTGCAGATTGATTATATGTTAAATAGAGGGTTTCTTGGGAATTCCAGAAAATTCATACTTTCAATAGGAAAAATTTTGAGCATGTTGGATATAGTGGTTAAATATTTACACTTCAGTTTCTGTACTTTAAACAAAATCACTTAGATCCAAACCCAGATTTTGTGAAACTAGGATAACTGGTACAGAATTATGCGTAGCAGACATTCCAGTATTTGAATACCCTCTTCTTAATACTGGAAGTCCACAATGGAAACAGTGTTGGCTTTCTTTTAAGGTTTTTCTTTTTTTTTTTTTTTGGTTTTTCGAGACAGGGTTTCTCTGTATAACAGCTCTGGCTGTCCTAGACTCACTTTGTAGACCAGGCTGGCCTCGAACTCACAGAAATCCGCCTACCTCTGCCTCCCAAGTGCTGGGATTAAAGGCGTGCGCCACCAGCGCCCGGCTTTTTTAAGGTTTTTCAAGACAGGGTTTCTCTGTGTATCCTTGGCTGTCCTGGAACTCACTCTGTAGACCAGGCTGGTCTTGAACTCATAGAGATCCACCTGCTTCTGCTTCCCGAGTGCTGGGATTAAAGGTGTGCACCACCATGTCCAACAATTACAGACAGCTGTGAACTGCCATGTGGGTGCTGGGATTTGAACCTGGGTCCTTTGGAAGAGCAGCCAGTGCTCTTAACTACTGAGCCATCTCTCCAGCCCCAGTGTTGGCTTTTTAATTATCCTTTTGTTGTGGGTTTAACCACCAGTTCAAAGTATCATTGAAATGTCAAACTTGGTTGCTTTGAAAATATTTGCCTTTCACATTCCTCATTACTTCTCATGGAATAGGATTAAGTTGTTAAGTTAGTTGTGTCGCAGTGACCATGTTGGCCTGCATTGCAGTGATCTCACAGGTAGACAAGGCAGACAGTTCACAAGCACTTTTGTACCCTTAGGATTTTTTTGTATTGTTTTTTTGACCCCTTCAATGACTGGTTACCAAATGTTTATATATGTTAAAGTCAGGGATAATTCAGGTCTTAAGATTCTCTTGAAACATCTTAGTTGATGTGTCATAGAGGTTGGGTTGGCAAAACTTGATGTACTTGTTGACCATCTTGGTTTTCTGGTTATAGAAATGCTTTCAATGAAGGAGTGGCTCTCTGAGTAAAGCAAGTTTGTTTGAGGTGTTAACCTGATAATTTTCAATTTTGAGTGTCCTTTAAAAGCTTTTTTTTTTTTTTTCTAAAGCTGGGCGTGGTGGCGCATGCCTTTAATCCCAGCACTTGGGAGGCAGAGACAGGTGGATCTCTGTGAGTTCAAGGCCAGCCTGGCCCACAAAGCGAGTCCAGGACAGCCAAGGCTTGGTACACAGAGAAACCCTGTCTTGGCTGTGCTGGACTGGCTTTGTGGACCAGGCTGGCCTCCAACTCACAGAGATCCGCCTGCCTCTGCCGCCAGAATGCTGGGATTAAAGGCATGTGCCACCATGACCAGCGACCTATTTTTTATTGAAGCATATTCTGGTTTTTGCTGGTGTTTTTCCATACACTTCCCTTCCTGAGCTGGCTTTGCATGTTTGTGCACAGGTGATTCTTTTGTTTCAGCCCTGAGTAGCTGAAACTATAGGTATGTGCCACTGCTGGTAGCTCTTCTTTCACTGTTATGTTGTTATAGCATTCTGTAAAATTGAGTTCCTATTGGTGGAAAGACTTCTGTACAATGATTAAGAGTATTCTCTCAGTTCAAGTTCTGACCCTGTTTCTTACCCACTGTATCATCTTGTACAAATTAACCTCTTTATGCTCTAGTGTAGTAGTTCTTCTATAAAGTAGTGATTGTTACCTATCACATAGGATTTTGGATAAAGTTTAACTGAGTTAATGCATGAATCATACTCAAACCAGTGGCTTTGAATCTTAGGGAACATCAGAACCACATATAGGGTTTATTGAAACACATTGCTGTTGCCAGGCACACCTTTAATCCCAGTACTTGGGAGGCAGATGCAGTCACATCTGTGAGTTCAAGGCCAGCCTGGTCTACAGAGCAAGTCCAGGACAGCCAGGGCTGAGAAACCCTGTCTCGAAAAACCAAAACCAAAAGAAAAAAAACAAAAAACAGATTGCTGCATCCCTAATTTCTGATCACATAATTTGAGGGGGAAAAATTATGCATTTGTGGGTTTCCAGATCATAGTGGTATTATTAATGGTTAGAAACACTAGCATATATTTGTAGTTGGTGCAGAATGTTAACTATTATTGTTTCTAGGTTCTAGATTACTCTTTCTAGATTTCTCAGAGTGAAACACTTCACTCTTTACTCCTGTTTAGTATCACCTTCAGCTAAAATAAATACATTCTTTGAGAATTTCACATGTGTATACAGTGCATTTTGGTCATTAACCACCCCAGTTCCTGTCCCAGCTTCATGTTTCCACTCTTTAAGAATGAGTCTGATTATTGTTCATAAATGCATTGTTGTAGAGCTCTTCACTGGAGCATGTGCAATTTATCAGTAACCACTAACCCAAAGAAAAATGATTCTCCCTCTCCCAATAGCCATTAGCTGCCAGTAGCCCCTCAGCTAGGGGTAGGCCTTTGGGTGTCTCTACCCTATCTATCCATGATGGAACTTTGATTGGCTTGATCCTGTATAGTAATCACAATTGCTGTGAGTTAATGAATGCAGTGGTCATGCCATATCCAGAAGACACTTTATGGCATTCCTCCCTGTTGTCTGGCTCTTACATTCTCTCTGCCTCCTCTTCCTAAATATTTCCTGAGCCTTGGGGGCATGGTTGATTAAAAATTTCCCATTTAGTGCTGAGGACTCAGTCACTTATTCTTAGTCTGCATTAACTGTTGGTCACTGCAAAAAAGCTTCTCTGACTGAGATTGACAGCAATTTATTTAGTATTTATTGTCTTTAGTTAAAACCAGTTTTAAAATCTCTGTTGCAGGAATTCTCAAAATATAGTCTCAGATCAGTGTTCTATTACCTGCATATTTGGCAGCTGGGTCCAGAAGTGTGATAAATTCAGGTTCATTCCCTTTGGCAAACATTGGAGGGTATGTGTTCATTTACAACGTTGTGTTTTGATGGTGTGAATTTTTTTAATTCATTAAATTATTGAGGATAGTGAAATGATGTTTCAATACTGGCATTGTATTTTCTCCTAACAGCTGGCATTTTATTATATTTCTCGTTTTTTATTTTGTGTACTCAGGAACATAGTTGATATAGAAAGGGGAGGATGAGGGGCTGGACAGATGGCTCAGCAGTTAAGAGCACCGGCTGTTCTTCCAAAGGACCAGAGTTCAAATCCCAGCAACCACATGGCAGTTCACAGCTGTTTAATTGCCTTTAATCCCAGCACTTGGGAGGCAGAGGCAGGCCAATCTCTGAGTTCAAGGCTAGCCTGGTTTACGAAGTGAGTCCAGAACAGTCGAGATACACAGAGAGACTGTCTCAAAAAACAAAACAAAACAAATCCTGACACAAACAAACAAATGCAACAGAAGTCTGAGACTACTATTCAATATTGATAATTTGTTAAAGAGGACCAAGTATAATTCTCTTGCAGAAGACCCGGGTTCAATTCCCAGCACCCACAACACAAGTCTTTCTATCTGATCCAGGTTCCAGTTAATATACATACAGCCAACATTTTACTCTGTCATCCTTCATGACAGCTTAAAAACTGAAGATTGTGACTAATTTACTAATGCCAAGAAGTGTCCACAGGCAGGGATATAGATGCAAATTTGTTCAACAACTCTAGTGTGTATAATGTCCAATGTTCAATCTACCAATACCCCCAGCCCCCAGTATCCCTATCTTCAGCTACATAAAATGACTCCCATGTACTGAGAGGATTATAAAAATATCTAACTTAGTTCTGGGGTAGGGACTATCATACATTTTTTAAAAAGTCAACCTTGAGATCTGCTGTATTTGCTTTGTCAATCCATGACTAACTTAGGGACCTGCTTCAGTATTGGAAAAAGGGAGTAGCGTATAAAGAAATAAAACAGCAGCCACATACTGGTAACTGTTAGTAGCTGGATGACAGGTACATGAGTATTCATTGTACTACTATCTCCATACATTAAAAGTACACTAAATTAAGGCTCTCTCCTGCCAGATGTCTAGTTCCATCCTTACATTATTACCAGAGCAATCTTCCTAATAAATTTAACAAGTACTAAAGCAGCACATAAGATCTGCATATATCTCTCTTACTGGCAACATGACATTGTATAATCCTCTTCTGCTTTCTACAAATTACATATGAAGAATAACATTAACTTAAGTATCTATTAATCTCAAAACTGATAGACTTATTTGCTGGTATTAACTAAGTTAAAAATCTACTTTGATAACAATCAGATTGAAAGGCACCAGTCTTATTCTCAAATTAAGTCTCCATTATTTCTCTAAAAGTTTAGTAGCCTACTAAATACTATGTAGGTTATATGACTTAATCAAAGATTTTAACTGGATCTCAAACTATTTTGAGTGGGTTCAAACAAATTTGGAAGGAATATGCTGAAACAATTTACTATAAAGTTACATCAGAGAAATTACGTATAGCAGTTATCATTATGGTTACAAGTTTGTACTGTGGATCAAATCAGTTCACTGATAAAAGCTGTACCAAGTCCTTTTTGGGAAGGTATGACGGTTTAATTCAAGAACTCACACTTGCTAGGAAGTAATTTACTTAAAGGATATCCTGCCACCAAACTAAAAAATAAACACACTGGGATTAGAAAGATGACTCAGTTGTTAAGAGCACTGGCTTCTCTTCCAGACTCATGTTCAATTCTCAACATCCACATGGTACGTGGATCATAACCAGAGTATCCAGTGTCTTTTCTGTCTCCACAGGCACCAGGCATGAACATGTCACAAACATACTTTTAGGCAAAACACACATACACTTAAAACACACATTTATTTACTTACATGTACATAAATGCAAAACCAAAAATTTCATTTTCTACTTCCCTCTGATTCAAGGCCAACTATGTATCAACAGCCAAGAATGATAATAGTACACTAATAGTTTTAAGTGCAATGTGGTCAGTAAAAAAAAAAAATGGAGTCAATACTCCAGATGTAATAAGAACTGACAAATGGGAATCACGTGAAATTAAAATTTCTACACAGCAAAGAGAGCTATTAAAGTAAACACCCTAAAGAATGGGAGAAACTCTTTGGAGTCCTACCTTTTTCTTAAGTTCTTTTGTTAAAACTTCCCAAAATGAGACTATTCATTATGCACTTTCATAGATGACACCTGGTGGCACATTTAGAAATAGAAGCAAGTTGCTTAAAGGAAACCTACAGCACAATGGACACTGGACTGGACTGTTTAACTAGTGCCCAACTTTACCAATATACAACTATGGCCAAGTTATTACCCCTAAATGTGGGCCCATCAAATAAGCCTGAGTTCTCTGTTCCAATTTCTCTGTTGGGGTATGGAGAAGATCCCACTATTTAAAAGCTCCTGGTGCAGTGATACCTTTTGTCTCTTGCCCTTCTCTAACCAGAAAATTTAGGTAGGAACTACCCTGACCATATCAGGAAACAGCAAGCTGCATTTTGCAATAAAACTCAATGAAAAGAGAGTCGATGAATTTAAAACAGGGGGAGGGGGAGTGGGGTATCTGGAAGGTTTGGAGAAAGGGGAAGGAAGAAATGTTGTAAATATAATAGCAAACTTTTTTTTTTTTTTTAAATCACGTTTAGAGCCGGGCGTTGGTGGCGCACGCCTTTAATCCCAGCACTTGGGAGGCAGAGGTAGGCGGATCTCTGTGAGTTCGAGGCCAGCCTGGTCTACAAAGTGAGTCTAGGACAGCCAGAGCTGTTATTCAGAGAAACCCTGTCTCGAAAAAAACCAAAAAAAAAAAAAAATCACGTTTAGAATTCCTGACCAGCCAGGTGTGATGGTGCATGCTTTTAATCACAACACTCGGGAGGCAGAGGCAGCCCAATTTCTGTGAGTTCAAGGCCAGCCTGGTTTAGTGTTCTCTAGTTTTGTTTGTTTAAATATTACCACAGTTTCAGTAGAATTTTTTTTTCTTTTTTTCTTTCTTTTGAGACAGGGTCTCTATGTAGCCTTGGCTGTTCTGGACACCAGGCTGGCCTCCAACTCAAAAAGATCCAGCTGCCTCTGCCTCCCAAGTGCTGGGATTAAAGGCATGGACCACCACACCTGGCAATTACAGACGGCTGTGAACTGCCATGTGGGTGCTGGGATTTGAACCAGGGTCCTTTGGAAGAGCGGTCAGTGCTCTTAACCGCTGAGCCATCTCTCCAGCCCCTAAATTCTTCAATTTCTAATAAATCCCAGGTGATGTCAGTGCCACTGATCCTTGGACAACATCTAAGTAGAAATAGTATTTACCCATACACTCAAGTTCTATTGAGTTCTATTTGAGAACTACAGGTGTCCTCTATCTATTGTCAAGCTGATTCAATCTCATTCTCTTAGTGAGAGTTTATGTGTGTGCACACCTGTGTAGGTCAGAAGACAACTTGCCTTCCACTTTGTTTTTTTTATTTTATTTTAAGGCAGGCTCTCTTGTTTGCCACCGTGTTGAATATTTCAGCTAGTAGGCAATTCTTTCTCTGCCTCCCATTGAACAGAAGTGCTGGGATTATAGAAACATTACTTCATCTTTTTGTGGGTTTCAGGGATCTGACCTCAGACTTCTGTAACAAGCACTGTTAGCCATCACTCCCGTCCCCTTCCCCCATTATTTTAGTTAAATACACTTTTTTTTATATAAACTACAAAAATGATTTTTTTTTTTTTTTTTTGGTTTTTCGAGACAGGGTTTCTCTGTGTAACAGCCCTGGCTGTCCTGGACTCACTTTGTAGACCAGGCTGGCCTCGAACTCACAAAGATTCGCCTGCCTCTGCCTCCCAAGTGCTGGGATTAAAGGCGTGCGCCACCACCGCCCGGCCAAAAATGATTTTTAAATTTCAAAAGTAAATGAAGGTTGGAAGAATGATGAAGTGGAAAAAATTGATGATTAAATGACAG
Source organism: Lophiomys imhausi (assembly GCA_907164525.1). Classification (NCBI taxonomy): domain Eukaryota; kingdom Metazoa; phylum Chordata; class Mammalia; order Rodentia; family Muridae; genus Lophiomys; species Lophiomys imhausi. Next base: position 24,118 of record CAJQZJ010030751.1, on the reverse strand, counting down.
TGTTTAAGATGTCTACAGATGGTGATTAATAATTCATCCATTTTCTTAATTGTTGATTGTCTTCCTAACCAAATTTTTTTTTTTTTTTTGGTTTTTCAAGACAGGGTTTCTCTGTGTAACAGCTCTGGCTGTCCTGGACTTACTTTGTAGACCAGGCTGGCCTCAAACTCACAGTGATCCACCTGCCTCTGCCTCCCAAGTGCTGGGATTGAAGGCGTGTGCCACCACGCCCGGCTCCAACCAAAATTTAAGAACCACTTAAACAGAGAGGTTGTGGGGCTGGAGAGATGGCTCAGTGGTTAAGAGCACACTGATTGCTCTACCAAAGGTACTGAGTTCAATTCCTGGCAACCACATGGTGGCTCACAACCATCTATAGTGTGATCTGATGCCCTCTTCTGGCCTGCAGGTATATATGCATATAGAGCACTCATATACATTAAATAAATAAAAAAACAGAGAGGTTGTTTGGTACTTATGATTATGTTCTGACCCAAAAAAGGCAGCAAAACATTTCCAGAAATTTGTTTGAAAGGTAGCTTCTTTTTGTTGGAGTTTTTTGTTTTGTTTTTTGTTTTTTTTGGTTTTTTTTTTTTTTGTTTTTTCGAGCCGTGGTTCTCTTTGGTTGCCTGGCCAGCCTGGTCTACAATTTGAGTCCCAGGACGGCCGGGACTACACAGAGATCCACCTGCCTCTGCCTCCTGAGCGTTGGGATTAAAGGTGTGCGCCACCACACCTGGCCATTACAGACAGTTGTGAACTGTCATGTGGGTGCTGGGATTTGAACCTGGGTCCTTTGGAAGAACAGTCAGTGCTCTTAACTGCTGAGCCATCTCTCCAGCCCTTGTTGGAGTTTTTATGTAATGAAGTTTTCGTTTGACCTCTAAGATGTAGAATCCATTCCCTAATTAATGTTCCTTTATTAGTGACAGTGTACAGTAGTTACATTTTTTTTTTTATGTCAACAACAAAGTTTATTTTTCCGAGCCTTTTAAAAAATATATGTTTGGTTGAATTGATATTATAAGACTTCTATAGTTATGGAGAGCGAGTTGTATTTTCAAATTTACCATCCGTAATTTACTAGTTTTTCTGTTGTAAAAAGAAAATTCAGCCTGTCAAGTCTCATATAGTTAGCCACCAGAGTTTTTTATTTTTGGTTAATATATTAATTGCTATTTTAACAAGGTAGTTACTTTAAAATAAATGTGTATTTATAAAATTACTTGGTAAATTTTTAGCTTTAGTGAGGTATAATTGATTAGAATTATATATAAGGTATATAAATTAATTAGTATTTTGATGTTTACACACATTGAAAAGTACTGACCTAATCATGACAACTATCAAACTCAACTCAATTATTCTTTTTTTTTTGCATCAGGAACACTTAAGAAATTTGAAACATATGATGTAGTATTATTGGTAATGATTCTTCATATTACATTCTAGAACTATCTATCTTCACAATTGAAAATGCTACCCTTTGATCAACATCTCTCCATCTCCAAGCCAATTTTGTTCTCTCCTGATTTCAGCACCTGGAGTCCTTGACCATTTGAAGTCCACATATAAAGGAGATGATGCAGCATTTGTCTTTCTGTGTCTGGGTTATTTGCTTGGCAAAGGACCCTCAGATCCATTCACACTTTAGGAATTATTCCCTTTTCCTAAGGCCGACATAGTTATCTCACATATACATACATAGTCATTATTCACTTATCTGCTAGAGGACATTTAGATTGTCTCTGTATCTTAGCTATTGTGAATAATGTCACAAAACATAGGGGTGTGCATGTTTGACAGGTTGGTTTCATTCCCTTTGGATATATAGCCAGCAGTGTGTGGCAGAAACATACAACTGCTCTATTACTAAGTTTTTAAGACCTTATGTTAACTTTTAAAAAATATTTATTTATTACTTCAGGTTACATCTACATCACAGTATCCTCTTTTCCACCCCTCCCAGTCCTACCCTCCCACCCTCTACCCCCTATCCCTTCCATCCCACTCCTCTGGAGTGGAGTGTCCCTACATGTCAGTCCCCCGCCCCAGTTCAGCAGTCATATGAGGGCCAAGAGCCTCCTCATACACTGGGTCCTACAAGGCAACACCACTAGAGCAAAGTGTCTCATGGACAGGTAACAAAGTCTATGTTCCTGTTCCCTTTGGTGCATTGGTTGTAGCATAGTTATCCTGTACTATATGGCTAAAATCCGATTATAAGTGAATAGATGCCATGTGCATCCTTCTGAGTCTGGGTTAGGTCACTCAGGGTGAGCTTTTCTAGTTCCATCCATTTGGCTTCAAATTGCATGATTTCATTGTTTTTGATGGCTGAGTAGTATTCCATTGTGTAGATGTTCCACAGTTTTTTTTTTTTTAAATCCATTCCTCGGTTGAGGGACATCTGGGTTGTTTCCAGTTTCTAACTATTACAAATAAGGCTGCTATGAGCATAGATGAGGAAATATCCTTGTGATTTGGTGAGGAATCATTTGGATGTGTATCCAGAAGTGGTATGGCTGGGTCTTGAGGTAGAACCATTTCAATATGTTAACTTTTTAAATGGCTATTACCTCAATTTACAGTCTTACTAGTGGATTCCCTTTTCTTCCACAACAGTAGTTACATTTTAATCTGTCAAGATTTGCTAACCAGGAAAAGTGCTAATGTTTCCTCTGGGCCTTAGTTGTCTATCTGTAAATAGAGACAAATTGAGCTGAAAGAATGTTCTTGTATAAAATAATAATTGGAGGCTGGAGAGATGACTCAGTGGTTAAGAGCACTGACTATTTTTCTAAAGGATCCAGGTTCAAATCCCAGCACCCACTTGGCCGCTCGTAACTGTCTGTAATGGCCGGGCGTGGTGGTGCAGGTCTTTAATCCCAGCACTCGGGAGGCAGAGGCAGGGAGATCTCTGTTAGTTCAAGGCCAGCCTGGTCTACAGAGTGAGGACAGTCCGGGCTGTTAAACAGAGAATCCCTGTCTGGGAAAACGTAAATAAATAAATAAGTAAATGAAATAGTAATACATGAAGTCTCCAAGTACTATGTTTTTCAAAGTGTATTTGAATTGGTAGCTACCAAGTAAGTGCCACTTGAAAACTTGTTCTATGCCTTCTTTAAACCAAGTTTTTAGAATCATTAAGTATGTGTGACAGCCTGACAGGTTATACAGAGTATTATTTGGCTTATAGTGAGCAGTAAGTAAATATCTACCCCCTGTTGGAACAGTAGCTTTGAATTGGGAACAAAGCTTAAGAATTTTGATTGATATCTCAAGGACACTGCTATCTTTGATTTCTTTCTTTTTTTTCTTGAGACAGTGTTTCTCTTTGTATCCTTGACTGTCTTGGACTCTCTTTATATCCCAGGCTGGCCTTGAACTCACAGAGCTCCACCTGCCTCTGCCTCCCAAGTGCTGGCATTGAAGGCCTGGGCCACCAGGCCCGGCCTTTGATTCTTTTTTAACTTTTGGTTTTTTCAAGACAGGGTTTGTTTCTTTGTGTAACCCTGACTGTCCTGGAACTCACTTTGTATACCAGACTGGCCTGGAACTCACTGAGATCCACCTGTCCCTGCCTCCCACATGGCTAGCTCCCTGTTTTTTTTGAACATGTGTTCATTTTTATTTTATGTCCATTGGTGTTATGCCTGCTTGTGTGTGTGTGTGATGGTGTCAGATCCCCTGGAACTGGAGTTACAGATAGTTGTGAACTGCCATGTGAGTGCTGGGAATTGAACCTAGGTCCTTTGGAAGAGCAGCCAGCCACTGCTCTTAACCCGAGGCACCTCTCCAGCCTCCATCTCCTTTTTTTTTAACTATTAAATATTTCTTGCAATTGAATGATAGAAACCAGACTAGCAGTTCACTGGTTATAGGGAGCATCTGTTTGTGCTTATAACTTTATTGTTTTGGCCCCTGGTGTGTGTGTGGGGGGGGGGGGCATGCATCAGATGCTCACACTTGGAACTTGGGACCTGAGATGATTTACAGGTCTTTCTCCTACCATCAGTACCTTCTAGGCACCTAAAATCTGGTATTGTCAGCAGAAGTACTCTAAATTGCTTTGTGACCCACCCTTTGGATATGGTTATCTAACTTCCTTAAATTCTGCTATTTTCTGAATGTGGATCTAGGCTCCTGTTAGTTCTGTGAGCTACTAGATACTCTTCCAATAAATTGCTCTTCTGCATTGACGGGCTTTTATGTTGTTCCAGACACTTGAGTAATACAGTATTCATAGTCAAAACAGTTTTAATTACAGCCAGATGCCTATTTCTGGGAAGATTTACCAGTGACCTCATCTACATTATTTGAACAACAGTAAACTAACTGGTCATTATATGTTTATCTTAGTGTATAAGGTACTTGGGTACTTTGTTTTGGAAGATTTTTTTTTTTAAGTAGCTAGTTCACATAGACATTGAACAAGATTGGCATGCATCTTTAATTCCAGCACTTGAGAGGCATGTGGGTTTCTGAGTTGCAGGCTAGTCAAAGTTACATAGAGAAACTCTCAAAAAAGTTTTTTTTTGAGCAGAAGGTATAGAAATTGATAACTGCTTGTCCCCACCTATGCAAACGGTTCTACATTATCAGCATTCCTTCACCAGAATGGCATATTTGTTACAGTCAGTTAATCTGCATTGACATTACCATTCATCAATCACTCTTGGCATTAGAAATTTGGGGATCTTGACTGCATTTATAATAGCATGTATTTAACATTACCATATAGAATAATTCCTCTGCCTTAAAAGTCCTTTAATACTTTATGTACTAACTCCAGGCAATCACCAGTATTTTTTTTTTTAAACTATATGGTATATTTTCTCAGGATACCATATAATTAGTGTGGTATGTTCCTTTGTGTTTGAGACAGTCTCACTGTGTAGCTCTGGCTGTTGTGGAGCTCACTGTGTAGACTAGGGTGGACTTCACAGATCCACCTGCTTCTGCTTCTTGAGTGCTGAGATTAAGGCATGCACCACTGTGCCTGGCCTTTCAGATTGACTTCTTTTGTTTAGTAATAGGAGTTTGAGAGTTTTCTATATCTCTTTCTTGATAGCTCATTTAGTACTAAATTCTCTGTTGTCTGTTATACCATAGCTTCTTTACCAAAGAATAGTTGCTTCCAAATTTTTACAGTTAACAAATAAACCTGTGGAGTTGTATGCCAGTATTTGTTAACATAAGTTTTCAACTTCCTTTGGACAGATACCAAGGAATGCAAATATTAAGTCATATCTTTTTGGTTTTTCAAGACAAGGTTTCTTTGTGTATCCTTGGCTGTCCTGAACTCACTTTGTAGATCAGGCTGACCTTGGAGTCACAGAGATCCATCTGCCTCTGCCTCCGAGTGCTGAGATTAAAGGCGTGCACCACCACACCCAGCCATTACATACAGTTGTGAACTGCTATGTCGTGCTGGGATTTGAACCCGGTTCTGTTGGAAGAACAGCCAGTGCTCTTAACCACTGAGCCATCTCTCCACAGAGTTTAGTTTTCTTTTTTTTTTTGGTTTTTCGAGACAGGGTTTCTCTGAATATCTCTGACTGTCCTGGACTCGCTTTGTAGACCAGGCTGGCCTCGAACTCACAAAGATCCGCCTGCCTCTGCCTCCCAAGTGCTGGGATTAAAGGCGTGCGCCACCACCGCCCGGCGAGTTTAGTTTTCTAAGGCCATTTTAGCCATCTTCCAGGCAATCTATGGGAGTTCTTGTTTTACATCCTTGCTAAGACTTGATGATGTCGATGTTCTGGATTTGGTCATTTTAACAGAAGCATAGTGAAACTTCATTGCTGATTATCACAGTCTCTTGCTGTATAGCATCTTTTCATTAGTTAATTTTCTGTCTGTTGTATATCCTCTCTGGTGAGGTGAGGTTTTAAAAGCTTCATTGGCTATTTTTGTTGATTTTTCTGTTCTTTGTGTTGAAAGACCCCGGGAGAGGAAAGTCCCTCTCCCGACGCTCGGGATATCACCCGGCCACCCAAAAACTCGCAAGAGACCTTCTTGATGCAAATGCAAGAGGTTTATTTTGAGGGGGCTCAGTGCACTGAGGGCGCAACTCATATCCCACACAGGGATAGAGGAGCTACGCGCCTCAGTTGCCTGAGAGTAAAGAATTTATAGAGAAACATCACAAGGGGGGTAATCACGAGGTAATCATAAGCGTAAGCATTGACCCATCATCTTATCTAGTCAGCAGAAATCACATCCTTATTTTACCATCTACATTTAGCTAGTCAGCAGTTACACCCTTATTTCACCAGTTCCTGAATCCCTGGGGCCCCTGATAGTCATCTGCTTTGTGGCCAGCTAGTTCCTGGAACCCGGGGCTCATGACCCGTATGACCTACATTCTTGGTTCTACCCTTTTTACGGTCAGCTAAGTTCCTTGCAGCTGGCCTGCCTCTACTGCTGACTTAGGGGGTCTTACAATACTTTTCCATTCCCTTCAGTGTATTTTGGGTAATTGTTCTCTATATGTCTTCTCTGTCTTCTGGCACTTTTGGATTGAACCAAGCACTTTACTTGTGAGCTATGTCCCAGCTACCTTGATGCCTTTAGCAAATAGTTTCTCTAAGCTGGCTTTTTTTCTATGTTAAAGAGAGTATACTTAAAAAATTTTACTGCCTTGGATGGCAACCTTGGTTATATAAAGTCTGAAACATCATCACCAAAACCTGTATCATCTAACTTTTTTACTGTTATCTTCTTGGAGAAGTATTACTGTACATTTTTTTTATTACTTTACATTTTATAGGTAGACTTGTGATCCATTTTGAATTGCCTTTTCTGAAGAATGTGTTGTTGGTCTAGAGTTTTGTTCCATTTTGTCTTACATTTGTAAGATGCAGGGTCTTGCTTCACTCTCCAGAGTACTATGATTACAGGTATGTACCACCATATCCAACTTAATTTGGATTTTTTTCTTTTGTGTGTGGGTGTACAGCTATTCCAGCACCTTTGTTTTTGTAAATACCCTCATGTATATATTGCCTTTGCTTCTTTGTCCAGGTAAGTTGACCAAATTTATGTGGGACTATTTTGCGGCTCCATTTTCTGTTCCATTGATTTGCTTGTTCATTGCCTACTACCAAACTTCATTACTGTGGGTTTGTTAAGAGTCTTGAAATAGTGTTGTGTTTGGTTCTGAGTCTTTGGCCTCTTCATATAAACTTGAAATTCAATTTGTCAGTAGTCACAATATAATTCGATGATGTTTAAGTTGGGATTGCATTGAATGTATAGGAAAAATTGACACCTTTCTTTTTCTTTTTCGTTTTTGTTTATTTGTTTTTGTTTTTGTTTGTTTGGTTTTTTTTTTTTTTGAGACAGGGTTTCTTTCTGTACCCTTGGCTGTCCTGGACTTGCTTTGTAGACCATCCTCTGCCTCCCGAGTGCTGAGATTAAAGGCATGCGCCACCAAATCTCCCCTCCCCCACAAACTTTTCTTTTTTTTCTTCTAGACAGGGTTTCTCTGTGTAGACTTGGACATCCTGTTACTCACTCTGTAGACCAGGCTGACTTTGAACTCAGATTGGTTTGCCTCTGCCTCCTAAGTCCTGGGATTAAAGATGTGTGCCACCATTGCCCAGCTAAGAACTGACTTGATAGTATTGAAGTTTTTTTTTTTTTTTTTTTTTTTTTTTTTTTTTTTTTTTTTTTTTTTTGGTTTTTCGAGACAGGGTTTCTCTGTGTATCCTTGGCTGTCCTGGACTCACTTTGTAGACCAGGCTAGCCTCGAACTCACAAAGATCCGCCTGCCTCTGCCTTCCAAGTGCTGGGATTAAAGGCGTGCGCCACCACCGCCCAGCTGAAGTTTTTTTTTTTTTTTTTTTAATCTAAACTTCATGCCTTCCCATTTTTTTGGTTTTGTTTTGTTTTTTTTTTTTTTCATCACTGATCTGTAGTTTCTGTCATAAAGCTTGAACATATTTTGATACATTGATACTTAATATTTTAGATGCTAATATAAATGATACCCATTTCAAATCCAATTGTTAGTGGTGGCATACGTAAAAGTAACTTTTTGGTGTATCAACCTTGTATTCTGGAGGTTTCAGAAAGGGTTTTTGGACCTCCCTTATTATAGATTCAATGTCCATCCATTTCCAGCAAATATTATGGTTTTATTTTTCTTTAGCACTAAATAGTCCATTTTATATATGTATCAGATTTTCACTATCCATTCATTTGTTGATGGACATCTAAGTTGGTTCCATTTTCCTGCTATAGTAAGTAGAGCAGCAATAAACATGGATGTGCAAATATCTCTGTGGTAGAGTATGGAGTTCTGGGTATATGTCCAAGAGTGGAATAGCTGGATTGTCTGAGTTCTCTAATTTTTTGAAGCTCCCTCAAACTGGTTTCCATATTGGTTGTATTAATTTACACTCTCCTCAGCAGTACATGACTGGATAGTCATTCTGTCTTTATTCTGTGTTCTGGTACTTGGGAGTAAATAAAGGGTCCCTCTTTCCTTGTTTCCTTTTGTTCTGCCTGGATCTTGAGACCCCCAAAGACCACCAAAGGGCCATCACCTATGCAAAAGCATAAGGGTTGTTTATTTACTATAAGCTTAAGCTCGGACTCACAACTCTCACTGACTCAACAGCTGAAGTTGGAGTCCCCAGTTCAAGAAGCATAGGGCTTATATAGCAACTCAGACCAAGAAGCAGTCTTTTTACCATATGATTAGATAATGTTTAGTAACTAGTTATGTCCATTTCTGATTGGCTCATTATTATTGATCAACCAGCTGTGGTCAGTTTGGCCATCAGAGTTCTGTTTTGACATCCTTTGACAAGCTGTGTGGATGTCCTCTGATAATTCATCGCCTGGAGTGCTTGACCTTGAGTTTGAGAAGGATTGTCATTGTCCTTGACTGTTCATTCCAACCGAAGGTCTTTTCTCACAGTGACAGGGTCTGCAAGTTTTACATGAGTATAGTGAACCCAAGTGGCAACCCCGTCTACCTTGAGGGTGGTGGGAGTAGTCAGAACCATGATGTAAGGTCCTTTCCAACTGTGCTCCAGGTTCCCCTGTGGATGTTGTCAGACGTAGACCCAATCTCCAGGCTGGTAGCAATGTGGTTCTGGGGGTGGCCTGGTTTCATAAAGGGCCTTTAATCATCTCCAAACGTCCCTGTGGGTTTGTTGCAGGAACTGGAGCGAAATAATTCATGATCATCTAATTCAGTTAATACCTCCGACCTCAGTTTGGAATTATAGGAGGAGCCACCCCAAACAATCTCAAAAGGAGTCAATCCTAATTTGTAGGGTGTATTGCACACCCTATACAAGGCATAAGGAAGGAGAGTTACCCAGTCACCGCCAATCTCCAAGGTCAATTTAGTTAAGGTCTCTTTTAGAGTTTTATTTATTCTCTCTACCTGCCCTGAACTTTGGGGCATATATGTACAATGTAATTTCCAATCTGTCCCAAGCATTTTAGCTGGGCCCTGACTCACCTTGGACATAGAAACAGGTCCGTTATCTGATCCTACCTGCACTGGGAAGCTGAACCTGGGCAAAATATCTTCTAGGATCTTTTTGGCCACTTCTTGAGCTGTTTCATTCTTGGTAGGGAAGGCCTCTGTCCATCCTGAAAAAGTATGTACAAAAATAACAAGTACCAATAACCAAACTTTGCAGGTTTTACTTCAGTAAAGTCCACTTCCCAGTAAACTCTGGGTCGATCCCCTCGCTCTCTGGTGCCAATATTGTCTTGATTACGGGTGGCATTGGTGAGCCGACAAGCCTTGCATTCAGTAACAATTTTTTTCAATTTTCTTGTGTTCTTCTTTAATCAGGATATTTGTATGTCTGATTAGATCTTGCATTTTTCTGGTCCCCATGTGAGTGGATCTATGCATTTTGTGCACTGTCTTGTTTCCCAGTTTCTTGGGGAGAATCAGAACCATCTGCTGATTTCCACCATCCAGATAAACATTGTGCCGTTGGTAATCTTTTTATCCAATCTAAATCCTATGTGAATACTGAGGCTCTTCAGGCAGGCAATAGCTGCCTGGATCTGGTAAGGCTGCAGCAAGAATCTATCCAGAGGTCAAAGCAATGTCTCTGGCTGTTTTATCTGCCAGATTGTTTCCTCTGGCCATAGGTGTATTAACTTTTTGATGTCCAGGACAATGAATAATTGCAAGCTTTTTAGGTAACCATAGGGCAGCCAATAGAGCTAGAATTTCATCTTTATTTTTAATAGTCTTGCCTTCAGCAGTTAGAAGGCCACGTTCTTTGTAGATTGCCCCATGTTTGTGTGCAGTAGCAAAAGCAATATCGGCTGTCAGTGACCACATTTAGCTTTTTATCTTTGCCCATTATCAAGGCTCTTGTTAGGGCAATCGGTTCAGCTTTTTGGGCTGAAGTGCCAGCTAGCAATGGCTCAGCCCAAACCACCTCAGTTTCAGTTACCACCGCGGCCCCTGCATACCTTTGTCCATCATGAACAAGGCTGTTGCCATCAGTATACCAAGTGACCTCCGCATCTGGCAATGGCTGATCTTGTAAATCTTCTCTAATTCCATGGATCTGAGCCAATATCCCGGTACAGTCATGGAGCGGAGGTTCCAGATCAGGGTCTGGGAGCAATGTTGTGGGATTTAAGGCAGTAGGTATCTGGAAGGTGATTCTGGCGGGGTTAAGCAAAAGTCCTTGATAATGCACAAGCCGTGCGTTACATAACCAGTGGTCTAGTGGCTGTTTTAATATTCCTTCTATAGCAAGAGGAGTGGTCACATATAGTTCTTGACCCAAAGCCAATTTGCCAGCATCTTTTACTAACAGGGCAGTGGCAGCTATTATTTGTAGGCATGGAGACCATCCTGCTGCCACTGGGTCCAGTTTATTGGAGAGGTAGGCCACTGGTCACTTCCAGGGACCCAGATATTGAACTAGCACCCCTTTGGCTACCCCCTTAGCCTCATACAAGTGAAATGATTTAGTCACACCAGGAAGCCCTAAAGCTGGGGCTGATAACAAAGCAATCTTGATTTGCTCAAAAGATTTGTTTATAGCCTCAGTCCATTGAAAAGGCTGTCCTTCTTAGTAGCTGCATAGAGTGGCTTTGCTAACTCTGCAAATCCTGGTATCCATTGTCTGCAAAACCCTGCTGATCCCAAAAACTCACGGACTTTGCGAGGAGTAACTGGTTTAGGAATTTTAAGAACTGTCTCTTTTCTGGCCTGGGTAAGCCACCTCTGTCTTCCTTTAAGCAAATACCCCAGGTAACTTACCTCGGGTTGACAGATTTGGGCCTTTTTTGTGGAGGCATGGTATCCCAGCTCTCCCAAAGTTTGGAGCAGATCCTTTGTACCTTGTAGACAGTTGTCATAACTTTCACCTGCAGTGAGGAGGTCATCTACATATTGCAAAAGTGTTACATTTGGGTGACAAGAGCGGTACTCACCCAAATCTTCATGGAGCGCTTCATCAAAAATAGTAGGTGAATTCTTAAATCCTTGTGGCAATCTTGTCCATGTTAATTTTTCCATTGATTCCCCCTAAAGGATCCCCTCTAGCCCCTTTCAGGATCAGTCCATTCAAAAGAAAACAATTCCTGGCTTTTAGGAGCAAGTGGCAGACTATAAAGGGCATCCTTTAAATCTAGGACAGTGTGCCATTGGTAATGAGGAGGCAAGGAACTCAGCAAGGTATACGGGTTGGGGACTGTAGGATGTATATCTAGAGTTCGCTTATTAACTTCCTGGAGGTCTTGAACTGGTCTGTAATCATCAGAGTGAGGTTTCCTGACTGGCAATAGTGGGGTGTTCCATGCTGACTCGCAGAGCTTCAGCACCCCCAAGTCCAACAGACATCAGATGTGGGGAGTAATGCCAATTTTTGCCTCCCTAGACATTGGGTATTGATGAACTCTAGCTGGGTCAGCCCCCGGTTTCAGTTCTATAAAAAAACGAGAACTGGATGTTTGGCCAGTCCCATGCCTCCAGTCTCTGCCTATGCTTGAGGAAAGGTTTGGAGCCAATGTTCCATATTAGATTCAGGAGTAGGGTGAGGTTGATATAATCTGCATTCATCCTCAAGTTGGAGGGTTAACACATGGATGGGTCTCCCCTCTTTATCTGAGACTGAGGCTCCCCCTGGATGAAATTGAATTTGGACTCCAATTTTGGTTAGGATATCTCTTCCCAACAAAGGGGTGGGGACATTCAGGGATGACTAGAAAGGAATGAAATACCTGTCCCACTCCTAGGTCCACAGTTCTTTGGGTAGTCCATGAATAACGTTTCATCCCAGTGGCTCCTTGTATCCAGGCCTTTTTCTTAGACATTGGACAGCTAGATTCAAGCAGGACTGAATGTTCAGCTCCTGTGTCTACTAAAAACTGAATTGGGGTCCTCTCCACTTTAAGGGTTACCCTGGGCTCGGGGAGGGGCCTGAACCACGTCCCTTCTAGTCATCAGATTCCCCTACAGTTAGGACCGGAGGGGGCTTAGGCCATGAGCTCCTTCTTTTGGGGCAGTCCTTCCAGTGTCCTTCCTCCTTACAGTAGGCACATTGATTCTTCCCTATTTTGGGGCGCACAGTTGGGAGGCTCTCTTTACCTTGACCTTCTGCAATCCGTCATAGCCTCTTCTGTCTCTCATTTTCATCCTTAGCAGTTGTTGCCAGGAGGATCCTGCCCAGATACCGGGTCTGCTTATCATTTGCCTTTTCTAACTTTTCTTCCATTGACTCTATATTATTATATACCTTCTCTGCCACTGTCATTAAGTCTTGAATTGACTTTCCATCCATCCTCTCCACCCTCTGCAACTTACGTTTAATATCTGGAGCAGCCTGGTTAACAAAAGCCATAACGACCGTAGCCTTATTTTCTGGGGCTTCTGGTTCCTTAGGCGTGTATAGCCTGAAAGCTTCCATTATTCTCTCTAAAAATGCTGCTGGACTCTCTTCATTTCCTTGGTGAACATCCCCTACCTTAGCCATATTGGTCGGCTTTTGTGCCGCCATCTTGAGACCTGCCAACAGAGTCTGATGATAAACCTGGAGTCTCTCCCTAGCTTCAGCCCTTTCAGGGTCCCAGTTTGGACGGGAAAGGGGAAAAGCATCATTGATAACATCTGCATTGGTAGTGGGCTGTCCATTCTTGCCAGGAACCAATTTCCGGGCCTCCGTCTGAATGCATTCTCGTTCCTCAGTGTTGAACAGGACCTTAAGAAGCTGTTGACAATCATCCCAGGTAGGCTGATGGGTGAACAAAACAGATTTCGAACAGGTCAATAAGATCTCTGGAGTTGTCAGAAAATTTAGCATGCTGTGTTTACCAGTTGTACAGGTCACTAGAGGCAAACGGCCAATAGTGATGAGACTGGTGTCCATTCTCAGCTACTGGTACTATTGATCTCAAAGGCAGAATAGTAGAGTCAGCTGCTGCCTGCTGGGCCTGTCTATTGTGACCCAGTCTGCCCACTATCCCTCTGCCCCCCCCCCAATTTGCTTCATCCTCCCCCCCCTAAATTTGCTTCATCCTCTGCTCCAGTTGTCCAGGACCTGGAAATAGAATTAATGGTTGACTTTTTGGTGAGGGGACCAGGAGAAGACAAGTAAGGTGGAGGAAAAATAGTTTCCTGCTCCGTTCCCCCCTGAAAAACTGGATAGAGTGGCGCCAATGATTTGGTTTCTTTTTTTTTTTTTTTAGATTTTTCGAGACAGGATTTCTCTGTGTATCCATGACTGTCCTGGACTCACTTTGTAGATCAGGCTGACCTTGAACTCACAGAGATCCACCTGCCTCTGCCTCCCCAGTGCTGGGATTAAAGGTGTTCACAAACAAGCCCGGCCTTGGTTTCATTTTTGTTTTGCATTTTCATCTTCCTTTCCTGAACTGTAAGGACGGTCCCATTTCGCCTTTGTGTCTGTGGATGTAAGAAGGCTTTTCCAGGGGAGAGGGTTTAGAATCAGATCTTCCCAGACCACGATGTAGGGAAACTGGTCCATATGGCCGATCTTATTCTGGAAAACAACATTTTTAACCCTTCTAATAGTTTCTAGATCAAAAGTGCCATCTGCTGGCCATCCTACTCCAAAACTTGGCCATTCAGAACTGCAGAAAGTAATTAGTGTCTTTTTCTGAACCTGCACGCTCAAACTATGAGCGCAGTTTCTCACGTCCCTAAAATTACCAGCCATGAGGGAAAGAGGGGCAGACATAGTCTGTCCCATCATCAGTTAGATAAAGAACCACAGAAGCAGCAAGGAGAGAAATCAATATCAGACACAGAACCCCCCCTCCGTGGGCATTCTGCAGGAGCAACCCGCCACGCCCTTCCAGAGGCTGAAGAGGCACACCATCCTCTTCCCACAGATACAGATCAGGGTCTGGAACGTCTGGGTCTGCTCAGGTCAATACTGGTCCTCAGAAAACTTCAGAATGCAGAATGGCACCCCCTGAACACAAACAAACAGCAGACAGGACACAAAGACTTACTGGCCAGATTGAACCCCGCGGTCAGGTATCCTGGTGATGTTGGGGATCCCGGACGAGCCCCGAAATGTTCTGCCCAGATCTCGAGACCCCCAAAGACCACCAAGGAGCCGTCACCAATGCAAAAGCACAAAGGTTGTTTATTCAGGACAAGCTTAAGCTGGGACAACTCTGAAAGCTGAAGTTGGAGTCCCCAGTTCAAGAAGCATAGGGCTTATATAGCAACTCAGACCAAGAAGCAGTCTTTTTACCATATGAGTGGATAACGTTTAGGTAACTAGTCATGTCCATTTCTGATTGGCTCGTTATTATTGATCAACCAGCTGTGGTCAGTTTGGCCATCAGAGTTCTGTTTTGACATCCTTTGATAGCTATGGAATTCTTTAATAACCCAAACAACTGATGGTATGGTCAATATGACCTGGTCCAAATGGAAACAATTGTTGTTTTGGTTAGGGAGTCAAATAATAATATGGATGAATAACAGATCAGAATGGGGCTACCTTGACCAAGTTGATGGTCCTTCTCCTTCAGCAGCATAGGAACACCTGGAACCATTCCTGGGAACTTGGCTTTAAAGCATAAATTTAACTCTTTCCTTACAGTCAGCATGAAGCCTAAGATTATAGCCACATTGGTGAACCTGTTAACATTTAGGACATCACAAATTTCCATTTTGACAAAACTTTTTCAGATTCCACACTTTCCTTCAAACATTTGTCAGATTTCTTGATAGATAGCTATTCTCATTGAGGTAGTATGTCAAAATAGTTTTTATTTGCATTTCCTCGATGACTGGGATGTTGAAACCCCTTTAAAATTGTGTTGTTGTTTTTCTTTTTTCTTTGTTTTGTTTTTCGAGACAGGGTTTCTCTGTGTAATAGCCCTGGCTGTCCTGGACACTTTGTAAACTGGGCTGGCCACAAACTCTGAGATCCACCTGTCTCCCGAGTGCTGGGATTAAAGGCGTGTGCCACCACACCCGGCTTAAAATTGTATTTCTTTTGAAACTGTCAATTCATTATTCTGATGCTGATTGAAAGTTGTATTTGCTCAGTCTTTAATTTATGTGATTCTCTGTAAATCTGGATATAAACCTTTCATCTGAAGTATAGTTCTCAAAGATTTTCTCCCATTCTGTGAGCTGACTGTGTGCTTTCTTTTTTTTTTTTTTTCGAGACAGGGTTTCTCTGAATATCTCTGGCTGTCCTGGACTCGCCTTGTAGACCAGGCTGGCCTCAAACTCACAAAGATCCGCCTGCCTCTGCCTCCCAAGTGCTGGGATTAAAGGCGTGCGCCACCACCGCCCGGCTAACTGTGTGCTTTCTTGACAGTTTTGTTTGCTGTGTAAAATCTTTGTAATTATGTTACTTGAGCCAGTTACTCTGCTCTTGAAATTCCATCCAGTTTACCTTCAGTGCCTGGAAGAGTATTCCCTATGTTGTTGTCTGAGTCTGAGAGTTGAGGGGAGGAGGACTACGCAGAAAATCCCCGTCTCAAAAAAAAAAACAAAAAACAAAAAAAGTTTCTTGTCAGAGCACTAGTGGAGGGAGTTTATTTGCTGAGTGGATCACTATTTATCTCAGTTATTCCTTAGAAAATTGTTTGTGTGCTCATGTTATGCACCTATGGTATGCACGCATTTGGGGGTCAGAAAACAACTTGCAGGAGTTGATTCCTTCTACCATGTATGATCTAGGGGTTGAACTCAGATAGTGAAACTGGCTCTCAGTTTTTTGTTTTTGAAATTTTTTCCGAGCCTCTCTATAAAGCCCTGGGCCCTGGCTGTCCTGAAACCTCACTATGTATACAATGCTAACCTTGAACTCAGAAGACCCACCTGCCTCTGCTTCTTGGGTGTGTGTGGGGGGGTCCGAGACAGGGTTTCTCTGTGTAACAGCTCTGGCTGTCCTGGACTCACTTTGTAGACCAGGCTGGCCTTGAACTCACAGAGATTCCCTTGCCTCTGATTCCCCAGTGCAGGGATTAAAGGTGTGGGCTACCACGCCCAGCTGCCTCTGCTTTTTAAATGCTAGGCTTAAAAAGACATGCACCAAGAGCCCTGGAATACTGGTTACTACTAACTAATTTTTGGCTTTTGAAACAGGATTTCTCTGTGTATCCCTGGCTGTCCTTGAATTCACAGATCCACCTGCTTTTGCCTCTTGAGAGCTGGGACTAAAGGCATATGCCACCACCCCCGGCTATTTACTATTTTTTATATTAAATTTTAAGTTCACAGATACAAAGTATATATTTATGGTATCCAATGTGTTTTAAATTTTGCACAAATTGTAGAATTGCTAAAAGAATTAATAACATGGGGCTGGAGAGATGGCTCAGTTGTTAAGAGCACCAGCTGCGGCCGGGCGGTGGTGGCGCACGCCTTTAATCCCAGCACTTGGGAGGCAGAGGCAGGCGGATCTCTGTGAGTTCGAGGCCAGCCTGGTCTACAAAGTGAGTCCAGGACAGCCAAAGCTATTACACAGAGAAACCCTGTCTCAAAAAACAAACAAAAAAAGTGCACCAGCTGCTCTTCTAGGACCAGGGTTCAATTCCCAGCACCCACATGGCAGCTCATAACTGTCTGTAACTCCTGCTCCAAAGGATCCAACACATTCACACAGACATACCTACAGGCAAAACATCAATGTACATAAAATACAAATAAATTAATTTTAAAAAAAGAATAACATATACTGCCTCACATACTTTTGAGCATGTGTAGAAAACATGTAAAATCTACTCAACAATTTTCATATATCCATTAACAACTGTCTTCATGGTATATATTACTGGAATTCATTCCTCCTAAGCTGAAATCTTGTATTCCTTGGCCAGAATTTTCCAAACCCCTAGCAAATACATTTCTGCTGTTCTACACTATGTCATCCTATACAATATTAAGATATGCATGTGCATGCAACACATGCCGAGACAAACATACAAATATATTGTAGTACTGACTGAGGGACATGTGTATCAATGAAGTAAACTAAAAACCCCAGATATACAAATATACCCAAGTGATTTCAAGGTAGCCCGTCAATAAAAGTTGTCTGAACAAGAAGACATTCATATACAAAGTGATAATATATGACCCAAATGTCACAGCTTATATAAATTAACTCAAGGGACTAACTAGAGAGATGGCTCTGCAGTTTGCTCTTCAATTCCTAGTACCCACTTCAGATGGCTCACAACCACATATAACTCCAGCTCAAAGGGATCCAAGTCCTCTTGTTGACTCCATAGGAACCTGCACTCATGCACACATAGCCACACACATGCACACATCTAGATAATTAATTTTTTAATTAACTCAAAATGTTCCAGGCTTAAACATAAAGTATACATAAAAGCCTAGTGGGAGAAAATAATTGCAAATATAGACTATATAAAGAACTCTCAAGGCTTCTTGTCTCTCCAGTTGATGCTGTACTTCCAAGCTGCCCACCTTGGAGCCCTGTCAGCCTCTGGCCCAGGACTCTATTCCATTCACTTGAAGCAGAACAGACCACTTTGGAAGTTCAACCAAATGATCATCCTGTGGCTTCCTGTTGGTAGAGTGCTTGTCTGGCATCCCGGGCTAGATCTGAGGCTGGTGTCCCAGGGGTCTATTTTCTCCCAATTGACAGCTATGACCAGGAACCCTCAGGGGCAAAGCATGAGCCAGGCTTAGGAAGAACCACAAGTTCAGGCTTCTGATTCCAATGGGACCAGAGATGACTGTATGGCTAGGTCTCCAGCCCCAGTAGCACCAAGAATCCCTGAGAGACTGAAGTTTTGACTCTGTTGGTCTCAAAGGGCAGTGTGGATCTTGGGTTTTGACTTCTGAGGCTCCAGTGGTCACTTCACTGAAGGAATAAGAGTCTATACTACTGTGGTCCAGAGGTTACTTTAGAACTGTAGTTCTAACCACAATCCTCAGACAGTACCCAGACTTTAGTGGGTATAATATTTGGTATTTAGCCTAACAGGTTCATACAATCCAAGGAATAATTTTATTCCATACAGTTGCCTTGATGCTCTGTCTGCAGCCCCGCCTTTGGTCGTACTAACACACAGCCAAGACAGAATCACCTCAGTGACTCCATCTGACAATGGACACCAAGTTTCTCCAGTCTCTATAGCTGAACTTCATGCAGATATATCTCTAGGGCAAATCACAGAAAACAAAATATCCAAAGACACCCAGAAGAAAGAATAATCAAAGCTGAAAGACCATCCAACTCAAACAGATGTGCAAAACAAATATGATACAACCAACTCCCCTAAGGGAAACCAAAACTGCAGACATAGCTGAAATGTCTGAGAAAGACTTCAGTCTTACTTAAAAAAAAATAATGGCCATATAGAAGTTTTAAATAGATACACGTATTAAGGAAAATGTTCTAAGACCTTATTAACAAGATAGTCTCCAAAGTGCTGATGAAACAATTTGGAAATTTGAGGAAAGTCCAATATAAATACATTAAGGGAAAATTCAGCAAGGAGATTGAAACACTGAAAATGAACAAAACAAAAATACTTAAAATGAAGGAGATAGTCAATCAAATAAAAAACACAACAGATACCTTAATTAACAGGTAAGACCACACAGAAGAATGACTTTCAGGGGTGAAAGACATGAAGTGGAAATATAGATAGATAGATAGATAGATAGATAGATAGATAGATAGATAGGAAAAACAAGGAGCACAAATGGTATTTACAAAAAGTCTGGCATACACTCAAGAGGCCAAATGTGAGAATTTATGATGTATAAAGGAACAGATAAAATCAAATGGAACAGATATTATTTATTGGTATTACAGTAGAAATAGACATCTACACACATGAGAAAAATAGAATTCCACATTTAAAAAAAAGAAGAAAAACAAACAAAAAAAAGAGCTGGACGTGGTAGTACACACCTTTAAATCCCAGCACTCAAGAGGCAGAAGCAGGAGGATCTCTGTGAGTTCAAGGCCAGCCTGGTATACAAAGCAAGTCCAAGACAGCCAGGGTTACACAGAGAAACCCTGTCTTGAAAAAAAAAAACAAAAAACAAAGAACTCCACATAGACATGACCAGAGAAGAAACTCCCCATGACACATCATAGTCAGGATGTCAAAAATACCAAGTAAATAAACAATACTAGAAGTAACATGAGAAAAAGGCCAACCTACATACATATAAAGACAGAAATATCAGAAATATTCCAGACATTTTATCAGCAACCAGAAAAGCCTGGAATGAAGTATTTCAAACTCTGAAGATAAGTAACGGTGATCCAAGAATGTTATATCAAGCAAAGTTTATCTTTCAAAATGATGAAGAAATAAGGATAGTTCAAGACAAACACAAATATGGCAATCAGTAACAACTAAGCTAGCACTTCAGAAATTCTTAATGAAATATTATACAAGAAGAAGGAACAATAGCCTCCTTTATGAGAACACACCAAAGTGTACAATCTATGAAATAAACAGATGAGTAGATTGGGAAAGAAACAATGATAACCAGCAAATTCCCAAAACTATGATGAAAGAAAGAGTAATACCAATAATCGAGTAAAAAGATCACCTAACAAATTTGTAAGAAATAGCAAATCCCTCCCTATAATAATCTTAAATGTAAACAGTCTCAACTCATTACTAAAAAGATATAGACTAATAGAGCCAAGAGTGGTAGCATACGGCTTTAATCCCAGTACTCAGGAGGCAGAGGCAGGCGGATCTCTATGACTTCGAGGCCAGCCTAGTCTACACAGTGAGTTCCAAGACAGCCA
The DNA here is from genome assembly GCA_907164525.1 of Lophiomys imhausi. NCBI lineage: Eukaryota > Metazoa > Chordata > Mammalia > Rodentia > Muridae > Lophiomys > Lophiomys imhausi. The sequence continues at coordinate 3,866 of CAJQZJ010030751.1, read as the reverse complement.
AGGCTGTTACACAGAGAAACCCTCTTGAAAAAACAAAACAAAAAAATTATATATATAAATACACACACACACACACACACACAAATTAGTGGGTTGGATTAAAACACAAGAAGTAATATGCTGTGTCCAAGAAACACACTTAGCTAACAATGATGCTCCCAAATTCAAATCAAAGGATGGAAAACAAACCACCCAGCAAAGGAAATCATAACCAGATGTAGTTACAATTATCAGATAAAGTACACTTCAATCCAAAATTAGAGATAGAAGGGGACACTACATAGTAAGAAAGGGAATAATTCATCAAGACACATTTTCATGCAGCATAATTGGAGCTCCTAATTTCATAAAACAAACAACAAAAGACATCAAAAAAACAAAACAAACAAACAGCCAGGTGTGGTAGTGTTTACACCTTTAATCCTAGCACTCAGGAGGCAGAAGCAGTCGGATCTGTTTGAGTTCAAGGCCAGCCTGGTCTACAAAGTGAGCCAAGGACAGCCAGTGCTAGTTACAGAGAAAACCTGTCTCGAAAAACCAAAAAAAAAAAAAAAAATTTTCATTACTGTGATTTCAATAACTGTGTGACCGCCACTATAATTTATCAACTGGTTCTTTGTAGCTAAGTTCTGGATCACAGAAGATAGGATAACATCAAAATAAAAGAATATTGTTAACAGAGCATAAAAACAACCAAACTAAGAATATTGCAAATACACATGAAAAAACCCTAACACAATCAGGTCATTATTTAAAAAACAAGCTTTTTCTTCCAGAAGGCCTATATATTTCATGGGAAAAACATAAGTGGGACCAGGATATGGAACTAAAATCAGGTATCAAATCAGACTGCCACAGAAAAAAAAGGAGCCCATGACTAGCTATTTCAGTATACTGACTAGACCAGCAGTATCAACTCCAACTAGAATATAGGAGATTACTACCATTGTTTTATTATAATAGGTTCTCTAGGGCCTTTAACAAGAATGGGTTACACATCCCTTTGGGGTATAATTTTCAAATGTGAGAAAAATGCAAGACAATATTAAAAAATTTGGAAAAAAAAGCAAGAGACATAACCTAAAGATTAAAATACATTTAAAGTCTACATAATCTATCTGGTAAATAGACTTTTCTCTGGATTCCAAGTCAAAAAAAAACTATAAATAAAACAAAATATCAGGGAAATGTAAAAACTAGACTATTTTCTACTTTTAAAATTTCAATTTCTTCAACTGTGAAAATTATTTTGAGGTTATACCACCAAGAACTGTCAGCTATCTATAAAATATTTTCATAGATTAAAATAACATGACAGGAGAGGTTTATTTCTAAGTAATTCTATTGGAAAGGGAATGCCAAAGGGTAGAACTAGAAAGGCTAAATAAATTGGTAAATGTTAAAAAGTACCTAGGGGGTATGTTTCAAATTTTATAACTAACATGTACTGACAGTATGCTTTTAGACAGTTCCCTTTCTCTTTCAGTAGTGAGCTCCATCCACTCACTCATTTTAAAATGTAAAAAAAAAAGAGGACCATAGCTGACCCACACAATGGAACCAAAGTAGTGAAAGCACAAAATGGAAATTCCAGCCCCATCTCCATTTCAAGATATAAAATACAAATACCACCCACACCCACAAAGATCTAAAAACAAACAAACAAAAAAACAAGAACAAAAAATCTAACCTAAAATCACAGTCAATCATAGTCATCCTGGTGGGAAATCCCAACAGTGCTCCAACAGCTTCCTGAAACTTCCTGACCAAGTTCTGGTCTACTGGTTTGTTCCTCTAAAGCACTAATAAAGCCAGTCAGGTCAGGCTACTGGAGAACCTGAAAAATAAAAAGGTCAGGGGAAAGAAGTATATATTTATTAGAATTTGGTACTTGACCAATTATCAATAAACACAATCAGTTATTTTTAAAGCAATAGCCCTTGAACACCAATTTACGTTTTTAGGACCAGCTTTGAGTAGTAAGTACTCAGAAACCAAGAGCTATATAGTGTTTCAGACAATACCCTTAAAA
>CAJQZJ010030747.1:53443-90915 GCA_907164525.1 Lophiomys imhausi | reverse complement strand
GGTATTCACTAAATCTAACTTATATTAACCTATCAGCCCCTACAGGTACCAACTGGGTTCCAAGAAGGATATGCTCCAATGTTTTGTTTTAATAAATATGTGGGAAATGGTTTGGGAAAGGGGCAGGAAAGAGAAGGGACAAATTGTACATCTGCTGGATGTTGTTACAAAGCTTCTTTGTTCATTGTTTTATTCCAAGAACAAAAAAGACATGTGCTCCACAAAGAGTTGAGGAGTTAATATTTCGGTTCCTGGCCTTGGAGAAGCTAAGATGCAGGTCCCTGCTAGGGAGGTATCCAACAGCTGATCAAATGTTCCTGTTAGAGCTCACATCCCAGTCACTAGAGATACATGTCCTCTCCTATACCTAATTGACATAAACTGGAGAGGTAGGCATGGCAGGACTCTGGGATGAAGAAGGAGTCATTTATGCACACTCCCTAACCAGCCAGTCAGGATCTGCTGGCTGCTATTAAAGCATGACCCAGAAAGGTGACTACATGCATGTGTTTTTGTTTGGAGGGAAGAAAGTGTGTCTGAGAAACACCCTTCACCCTTCATTTAGTTCTGGGAATCCTTGAGATCGTAAGCAGACTAACCAAAACAAGGCTGCATTTCACAGTAAAAAGGCCTTAGAAGCAGGCAGAATGCGTTTCAAGCCCCAGTCCTACTTTCAAGATGAAAACACAATTTACCTACTTATTGAATGAGTCAGGCTTTCAAAAATTATATGTATAAAAGAAAATACTCCCAGAGCCTACATTCTATAATCATCCTGAGGAACAAATGGATAATGTGCCAACTGAAACTTGGTGTCCTTGCATGACCTATGTGTTAGTGATCACTATATCCATCTAAGTTAGAGAATGGAATGGCAGTCAGACCTACCAGGTAAGAGAGACCCCAACAAGAGCTATGCTTGCAGGACAAACCAGAGACCTTGGCAGTCCATTCTCTTGCACCCATTGTGTTTTAGTTCTCCATCCCTGAACCACAATCAGCCACCTGTACACCTAATGAAGGTGAGTGGGTATGGCCTAGACCAGTGATTCTGAACCTTTCTAATGTTGTGACCCTTTAATACCGTTCCTCGTGTTGTGGTGACCCCCAACTTCAAAATTATTTGGTTGCTACTTTTAACTGCAATTTTGCTATTGCTGTGAATTATAATGCAGATATCTGATATACAGGATATCTAATATGTGACACACAGGTTGAAAACCACTGCCCTAGACAGTGTTTGGTATACACAAAGGTAGATGAAACTTAGATTTTTTTTTCTCCCTAGGGAAAAGGATGTTTTTCAAAAGGAAGATACATGGTGATCAGAAAGCCAGAGGTCAGCTGATTGCTCATTAACCTGCTTCTTAATCTTTACCACAAAGCAAGCTTCCTTTTCCATACAGTTTCCATATTGTCTGTGTGATTAGTTCTCATGGGTGAAGTACGAGAATGTGACGTCCACAATAAGCCTCATTACAGTAGACTTATGATTTGGGGTCTATGCCTCTATCTCTGCCTGCTGTCTGAGTGCCATCAGGATAACATGGAAGTCACACACAGAGAGTGCTGACTGCCCAGGTGGAAGGATCCTGGATTCTGCACTGAAATGCAGCATAACCAACAAGGAAGCTCGTTGTCTGCAGCTACACAGTTGCCAAGGATCTTGGTAGTTTATTTCCCGTTGTGGAGATCAATTAATGTTCAAGTCTTGCAGATAAATAAGAAATGAGAGAAAATCTCATTTCCCCTGATGAAGCATCAAGATGAGCTGGATGACACCAGGACTTTGGGAACCTATGCTATATCAATATGTAAACTAAGAAGGTCCTAGGATCACTAGTTTTTATTTCCTAAATGAGATGGAATAGGAAATAGTAATAGGGGGAATTCAGAGAGGAACTCCAGCTTGTGAAATGGAGCCTACCTCTCCATGTGTTTATCAAACAACCTCAGCCCAGGTGAATGGAGTGAGGACTTGGTCCCTGGGTAACTCTAGGGTCAAAGGAAATGGATGGAGAAGTTGTTCTCTGACACTTGTGCTGAGAGTTCTTGGCGAATTCCTGCCCTTGTGATAGAATGACAGTATTGTCCACAGGATGAACTTTATTAACTGTCTTCACTTCAGATGCTTTTGAAGTCTGTCTCCAGACAGTGGTTTTTCCAGTCTTTCTGGGCTCCTGGCAAGGATTGTCTTTCTTTCCCTTCAAATGTTGATGCCCTCCCTCCCAACGTGATTGCTGGAGGTGTGAGACCTTTGGGAGACGATTAGGACCACAGGAGGTCCAGATGGTGGAGCACCATGATGACATGAAACAGCTGACTTGCTCTCTTTCAGCAAGTGAGGATACAGGAAGGTAGCAGTTTAAAGCCATAGGCAGGCCTCTTTGGGGAGACAATCCAGAAAGTTCCTTGATCATGAACTTCCCAGCCTCCAGAAAGGTGAGAAATAAATCCTGTTAAGACACTCACTATATCGTGTGTTTTGTTACAGTAGCTCTAGCTGACTTTTATAAACCCAAATTGAAGGACAAGGTGGTCATGTGGGGTATCTAAGGAGAGTCAGTTCACTGACTAACCTCTCAGGGCTCATCCTTGGAGGATATTACATCCAATGGTGGGATGTGGGCCAAGTTGACTTGTGAACTCTTTGCCTCCACTCCATGATGTGTGAGTTCATTATGACTAATTCCAGAGCAGTTGAATTCACATCATGAGTCACACATGACCCAAGCTGTTTATAGGTCATAAGTGGTATGACATTAAGTTAGCATCTCAAACAGCATTTATAATGTAAGAATTTATTTATTTTTTATGTTTATATATTACTTCAGCTTATATCTCCATCACAGTACCCTCTTTCACCCCTCCCAGTACTGTCCTCCCACCCTCTAACCCCATCCCTTCCATCAAAATTTTCTGAAGTGGAGTGTCCCTACATATCAGTCCCCCGCCCGAGTTCAGCAGTCATATGAGTGCTAAGAGCCTCCTCATACACTGGGACCCTACAAGGCAGCACTACTAGGGCAAAGTGTCTCATTAACAGATAACAAAGTCTATGTTCCTGTTCCCTTTGGTGCAATGGTTGTAGTATAGTTATCCTGTACTATATGGCTAAAATCCGACTATAAGTGAATAGATGCCATGTGCATCCTTCTGAGTCTGGGTTAGCTCACTCAAGATGAGCTTTTCTAGTTCCATCCATTTGGCTGCAAATTGCATGATTTCCTTGTTTCTGATGGCTGAGTAATATTCCATTGTGTAGATGTACCACAGTTTTTTTCATCCATTCTTCAGCTGAAGGACATCTGGGTTGATTCCAGTTTCTAGCTATTACAAATAAGGCTGCTATGAACATAGTTGAGGAGTTGTCCCTGTGGTTTGGTGAGAAATCATTTGGTTGTATACCCAGAAGTTTTATGGCTGGGTCTTGAGGTAGAGATATTCCAAGTTTTATAAGATATCACCAGACTGATTTCCATACTGGTTGTACAAGTTTGCACTCCCACCAGCAATGGAGGAGTGTTTCCCTTTCTCCACACCCTCGCCAGGATGTGCTGTCTTTTGAGTTTTTGATCTTAGCCATTCTGACAGGAGTGAAATGAAATCTCAGAGTTGTCTTGAGTTTCATTTCTCTGATGATTAATGATGTTGAGCATTTCTTCAAGTATCTCTCAGCCATTTTAGATTCCTCTTTTGTGAATTCTCTGTTTAGATCTGTTCCCCATTTTTTGATTTGGTTACTTGGTTTGTTGGTGTGTAATTTCTTCAGTTTTTTTTTATAGATTTTGGATATTAACCCTCTTTCAGATAAACCATACAATGGAAAAGGACAGCATCTTCAACAAATGGTGCTGGATGTCCACTTGTAAAAGAATGCAGATACACCCATATTTATCACCTTGCACAAAACTTAAGTCCAAGTGGATCAAACACCTTAACATTAAACAGGACACACTAAATATAATAAAAAAGAAAGTGTGGAAAAATTATTGGCATAGGCAAAAACTCCCTGAACAAACACCAATAGCTCAGGCCCTAAGACCAACAATCAATAAGTGGGTCCTCATGAAACTGAAAAGCTTCTGTAAGGCAAAGGACACTGTCATTAAAACAAAATGGCAGCCTACTGATTGGGAAAAGATCTTCACCAACCCCACATCTGACAGAGGGCTAATATCCAAACTCTATAAAGATCTCAAGAAATAAACTTTTTTTTTTTTTTTAAGTAGTCTTCACTGAAGTCTTGGATAGTGTGAAAACTCCTGAAAAAATGCTGAGGTGTTTTGTTGTCCTCTACTGGTAGAACCAGTGGACAGTCTTCAAACTCACTCCAATCCAATTTGGTAAACACAAAACATTCACCCTCCTACTGCCTCTGCCTAATATTCAGGTATTCTTAGAGGTTCCTGCCTGGCAATCATTGAATTTCATGCATAATTTGATCAAGTAAAATTTGGCTCAACTTTTCTTGAAGCTTGTGGAATATAACCAATATTCTTTCACCTACATCTCTTTTTTTTTAATACTTTATTTTTTTTCTTCAAGTTACATCTCAGTCACAAACCCTTCCCTATTCCCCCTTCCTATCCCGCCCTTCCACCCTCTTCCCCCCAGCAGCTTCCCCTTTCAGTCCAACAGATGGTTCCTTCTCTTATAACAGTAAATACTATACAAAACAACAGATATAAATATGCCACATTTATGAGAGTTAAATGGCCCAGTATATCTTCCCAATGTCCAGTTTATACATATTTGGCCCCTGACTTTAACATTCTACCATCTAACCATCTCCATGAGTTTAAAGGTCTATATCTGACTCAACATTCATACTAACTTGCAACACAATTTTAAGAGTATCTTCTTAGATCTATAACACCCTCTTGATTCCTAAACAACTCAAAACACCTACATCTCTTATAAACTTCAGTGTGCTTCAGTAAACACAGCCTCTGCCTTTGTAATTCCCCTAGGGTGGTGCTGATGTTCCTGGTTGGTATCCAGTGTTTTATTCCGTGCTGAATACTAGAGGACTTGCATTTTTCTCTTTATTTTTAGTTAGATGCTCAATTACCCAGGCAGTGGCCCAGGCTTGTGGGAAACAGATACCCAATGCCCTAGGTTCCATCATTTCTCAATCTCTCTCGGCCCTCTCCTTGCCCATCTCTCTATTTCTTGCCCTTGTCTCATCTCCTTCTGATGAGGATCAGGATGGTGCAGCACCGAGCATGGTAGAACCAAACTCCAGCTAAATTTCAGCCATAATTCTGTTCAGTTCCTTCCTTGTCTGAGATGGGAGGTGAGTGCCAAGGGAAGAGAAGAGAGTTCACTCTATGTGGGGAAATTCAAATATAACAAATTGTCTTTTGGGATGGAGGCCATGAAGTAATTACTGTGCCCATATCCTGATCATTGGCTTGTGTTTGGAGCTCTCATCTTCTCTCTTCTATGGAAAATACAGTTACAGAAGCTGTAGTTACTCTGTTATGCAGCACAACAGTAGAATTTATTCCTCCTACCCGTAGTTTATGCCCAGTACCCATCTTCCCCTTATCCCCCTCTCCCCAGATTCTAGGAACACTATTCTACATTCAGAAGGGCAATACTTGTATGTGTAAACATGTGCTATTTACCTTTCTGTCTGACCTACTTCATTTAATACAATTTTCAATTCCATCCATTTTGCTAAAAGAAAGGATATAATTCTTCCCTAATGTATATATGAATAATATATATTATTTTTAAAATATTCTATATCAATAATAATACACTGTACATGAACCACAAATTTTCTTTCTCTGCTCATCCTCTTACAGACACACAGATTAGTGTTATGAAGGGTGCTCAATAAACGGATTCACAGGTATCATGGGGATTTGCTTTGTTTGGTTTTATAGTCAGAGAGGTATAGCTAGGTCATATTGTCATTCCACTTTTAGTCTTTTCAGGAGCGATTGACAATTTCAGTTGTAGATGCACTAATTTGTGACTCACCAGGCAAGATTCCCTCTTGCCACACCATCAGCAGGCATATAAAGGATAGTTACAACATTTAGTTGAAATACAACAGCAAGCAATAATGAGTAGGCTGAAGTAAATTCACTCCTATCCATACACCTGGGAGAGCATGAAAACACATTCCAAGTACAATTCCATGTTTTGAAGAAACTGAGGTCACAACTCTTGTCTTGCTTTCTTGGAGTTTTCCCACAAGCACTCAGAATCCTCCTCACAGGCCACCATTCCTGGATTGTGTTCCAACAGTTAGGACCTCACTCTTGTCATTTTCATTCACCTTATACTTAAGTCCTAAGCTAAGATTGTTTGACAGCCAGGAATCCCAGCCACTGCTCAGTCTCCCTTGAGGCCAAGCACATGCAGGCTCAAAAACTCCCAGAGTTTAAGCACTGACCTAGTTAGTGTCCACACTGCAATAGCACTTTAAGGCCAGAGTGTGTCACTGCTGTCCAGAAAGCCCTAGCTTTGCTTCCCAAAGGGTCATCAGACAGAGGGAACATTCTGGGGATAGTAGGGTTGAGCATCAATTTATGGTTCCCTGTGCCCAAAATATTGAGGTGCTCCCAAGTAGACGTGAGCAAAGGAATGTGCGAGTCAACGCGTCTATGAGGCTGTGAGTTTACAAAAACAAGCACAGACCTTTGTCATCTCTTCAGAATTTAGATCACTGGAGAGACAGCTGTTGATCAAATGTAGATGTGCCCTCCACACCAGCTTTTAAGTCTACAGTGTGAGTAAAATATTCAGTTCCTACAGCTGTTGTGTGGGAGGTTTGGGATAATGCATGCACAGAACTCCACAATGATCTCACGTAAGTATTTATCAACCCCCATAGTTGTATGTAGTCCTGATAGCTAAAAAGTAGAGCAGTGGTTCCTGTCTTTCCACAGTTGACATGTGGCAAAGTGTATTTTTCATGAGTGGATGTGCCTTTTATGTGCTAGAGATAACACTGTAACACACACCTTCTGAGTCCAAACATTCAAAGAGTTTGTAATACTGGAAATTTGATAAATAATGCTTCTTAACAAATGTTAAGATTCCTAGATATTTTTACTATGGTATTTTGAATGTTGGAAGGAATTTTAGTTGGTTACTGTGCAGGATCTTAAATCAGGAAACAAGCTACAACTTGGGCATAAGGTTAGGAGAAGGGGGTTAAGTCACAAGAGAAGGCAGGATAGATGTCCATAGCTCTATGAACTAAAGGCAAAAAAAGGCAGGAGCTGGGATTTACTCCATTTCTTTCCCCCTCAGATGAAGATGGGGCTTGAGATATCACACTGAACAGCTGCTTTTCAGCTGCAGTAGGAAGGGAAGCCACAAGTTATCATCACACATTTGGTAGTTTTGTTGAAGGCATATTACAGGCAAGAACATCATCAGTTGTATGAACAGAACAGCTATTGGCTCTTCAGGTTTGTCTTGAGAACTCAGTGATTAGAGGGTTTCCCAGAGCCTTGACCAGCTAGTACATGTTCATTTTCCATGTCAGTACTTTTTATTGTTAATTCATTGTTCAGAGAAGTTTGGCTATGTATTTTCTTTAGTGGGTGAACTGTGGTAGCATGTGTTAAGTGTCTTATAGATCCACTGGCGGAAACATACTGAGGGAAAAACAATGAGGGTACCCATTGTACTGATTTAGGAACCTAAGCTTTGGATGTGACTATGTGACTCAGTTTGACATCCTGAGATGGTCTCTTCTCTTCTGCACCAGCTGCAGGAACCTAGGGTAAGATGACCTGCCTTTCTACCAGAATCCCAATCTTGGAACTTCACCATATACATAAAATGGAAAAGCTGCTCCATATATGAGATTTACTCACTGTCAGTCCTCTCCCAGGCAAACCTGCTGTAGTTCTGAACATGGTAGCTCTGGACAACTGTACTGTCCACCTCAGGCTGAATGAGGTAGCCTCATTCAAGTGGAAGAGACCCTCCTCAGAGTCAGACTGAAGTACACACTGGGGTAGAAGTCTTGCTTATCTCCAGTGGTATTGGCATTGTTTTTATTATTGGTGGTTAGTTCATTTCTAGCAAGACCAGACTGGAAGAATGGAGAATCATTGTCCTTGAACAATGTCTGTTCCTATGCAAATCATTGTCTCTATGATGCTTGGGATTCCTGGAACAGTCCACCAATAACCTTCCCTGTGACAGCAGTCAAGGACTGACCTAACATATTCTTTTTCCAGTGCATTATATTGAGTACAAAAATGGAAGTCCTCTATGCACAGAAACTGTGAAGAGTCTGGGGCCCAGGCCAGAGCTTTTTACTCACTCTCTGATAGATATTTGAAGGACACACTAAGGAAGTGTCTGTAGATCAGTGGGTGTCCTAGAGAGGGACAGACCAGACAGAAGAGTCCCATCTTAGCTCATCAAGATGTCAGACTGTTCCTTCAGAATCATGGATCATGCTGACTCTTAGAGCAGAAGAGGATGTGAGGCTCAGAGATGAGCCAAACCCAGCAGGTATTGGGATGTGATCAGGAGTAGAAACAACAGCAGAGACCAAGATTCAAAATTATCCTCCATAAAGCAAAATATGTTCTCTCTCTAGCTAAGTGTTTGATCCAGAAAATACTTAGATTTTTCAATATCTTAAATTTGTTGAGTTAGAGACAGACCTTAGGACCAAAAGTCTTCATCTTCAGAAGAACATTTCTTAAATGCATTTGTCTCTGAAGTTTCAGTTTGTCTATGAGAAACTTAAGGCCCAGAAAAATTAATTAAAAAGCTTGCAAGCAATGTGGACCTTACTGACCCTCATGCCCAGCCTAAGTCCACCCATCTCCTCTACCTCCAATCTTGTATCATGTGGGTGTGTTCACCTGCTTCTTGAAGAACAGATCTTTCAACCCCTTCTGAGGAAAAGAACACAGTCTGGTCCACTTCAGCTAGCTGCTTCTTGTCTGAGACCTGGGCTTGGAGGAAGATCAGAGGGTGCTTATAAGGACAACTGCCTACATGGTTGAGCGTCATGAGGAGGATGGATGGGCAGGAACCAAGGGTGTGTGGCATGAGAACTCATCCTGTGTTTATAGGTCTGTTAGGAGAAAGCTCAGAGACAGGCTGTGCAGGTAGAGAGAAGGAGCACTGATGTTCCTGTATTCTCACAGCTTCCAGAACATTGTTCTGTGTTCATTGTCTGCTTGCTAAAGAGCACAGTGATAAGGATATCAGACAGGTGGGTGCTCATGTCTCATCATTGGCAATGGAGTCTTGTATATGAAACCAAATACTGAACAAAAGAAACTTAGATATTCATTATCAAAATCAGTGTCTTAAGCTGTGAAGGACACTTTCAAGAAAGTCAGTAGAGTGATCACAGACATTGTGGCATGGACGTTTGTTCATATGAGACAGGGTCTTGCTCTATAGGCCAGTCTGGCATGAGTATTGCTCTCTTCTTGCCTGCTTCACCCTCATGCTGGAGTTGCAGGCCTGTGCCACCAGGGACGGCCTCAGTTGTGCTTGAATGAGGCTTGTCTTGAGCCAGAAAACACTAGACAACTGTCCCAAGGAGTCAGGACAGAAGTTTCTTCTGCAATGGATATAGAAGCTGTTTCTCAGAGGCTACCACTGAAATTCTGGCAGACTCAAAACGTTTTGAAACTGTATAGCATATCCTGGAGGTGTTCCTTAAATTGCAGGGGTATATATCAGTATCCGTTGAGGACTGGTGAATGTTCCTGGTGCATTCTAAAAGCAATAGAACAACAGACAACAATATGCATGGCTCTTGATAAATATTTAAGCAGCTGGGAATCAGGAAGCTGATCGTTTCCCCCATTGCTCATGAAGTAACCACAGTCAGCCATCAAATAGATGCGACAAATGCTATAAGCAGAAATCCCAGATCAGAGGGACATCAAAGGCTTCAGGGAGAATAATGGAGCTTTGTGTGGTTCCTGTCCACATTTCCATCCCTTCCCTATCACTCATGCAAACACTAAACTCTTAGTGACTAAATACAAACAACATAAGCACCTCTCCCCCTTCCTAAGTTACCAGGCTCCTACAGCCCAGGAGAAGGACCTCTAGGATGACACTCAGTCATGAGGGCTTCATGTCTGATCTGTCTTTATCTCTTTACCCCATCCTTACCCGCATAGCTAAGCCAGATCAATAGTCAGTCATCTAGGAGCATGCTCTGAAGTGCTGTCTGCTCAGCTGCTCTGGTGTATTCCATATTGGAATGTCTTTGTGCCTGAGACGTTATTCCAGGAAAGGATATCAACTCCTGTAGAGAAGTGGACAGTTGGAACGGTACTGGTCAGCAGGTGGTGCAGCTGTCCTAAAGAGAGTCTTCAGAACTCAATGCAGTGGAGTGGGGCATCAAGCTCCAGTGGGTTGAAACTCCAGATGTTACCACATTAGTTTTAAAGCAAACCAAAAGAGACTATGTAAAAGAGTATATTATTTATGAATTAACAGATATTCTGAGCATCAGGGAGGATGTGAGTTCATGAAAACAACCATAACTCCTTGTTAGCACTTCAGTATCTGAAAGACTTGGGGTATTTTTTTAAATTTCTTTTTATTTCACTAGAGTTAAACCAGTACCTTAAACTAGCTTAAAAAGGGGAAAGTAATACATTCAGGAGCATCCCCATATATCTGTGTTTAAATGTGTCTGTTAAATTTGGTGGATGATTGTTAAGAATTGGAAGCTCGAGGCCTCCAGTTCCCTCTGCAGTCCACCATGCTTGGTTCAGGATCCTGGCACCTATACAGGTGACAAGAGCAGGTGTGGTGACTGAGGACACTGTTCCCTGGCACCTGGTCCTTCCTGCTGTGTGTCTGACATATATTTCTATGTAAGTGACTTCAGTCAAATTTTGCAAAACTTAGCACAAATTGAGAAGCATAGATGAAGGTATCTTAAGGTACCTATACCTAGATATCTTCAGGTATAGATAAACACTATGTGCATGAATTTGGTGTGTGTGTGTGTCTGTGTATGTGTGTGTGTAAAGCTGGGCATATATATATATATAATCTAGGTTCCCAAGATGTGCACATTCCAGTGATGAGTATATCTGGTGGGACTTACTTCTTTGCTTCCTGCTTAGGGCCTTTTCTGCTTAATGCTACTTAAAGTTGTGTGTGTGGGGCTGACACATACCTAGGAATTCTGGGACAAATACATGATATTGGCCTATTCAGTTAAATCCTAACATTTAGAATGAGTATGCTGTTTTCTTTGAGAAGTTAGGTCATTGTGACAATGAAAACGTGCATAAGATCATGTTTCTACCTCCACATTGCCAACGGCTTTGCGAGTTCTAATCTAACGGAGGCATTGTTATGACATAAGAAATTAGAATGATTACAATAACATTGACCTTTCCATTATTCATCAGAAGCCTGTGTGATAGCCTTGAAATTCCTACAAGCCGGAACCAGGAATTTTTTTTATAGTGTTCTGGTTCTTGGTTCTCAGAGTCTTTCTTTGAGACAGCAATGAAGGGCATGCGGAGGGAACTTCTTGCAAGGATTTATTGAAATATAAGGGAGGAAACAACTCAAGGACACAGCATGGGACAAGTAGAAGTATCCTTCAAGATCTCAAGTCATAGGACAAACCCAATCTTGTTCTTAGTGCTCAGTGGCAGCAGAGTCAGAAGACGAAGCCACGGTATCTGCAGGCCCCATAGATAGATTTTAGAAAACCACAGGCTCCTCTTCTGCAATAGGAGGTCAAGCTTGGCTTTACATCTGGGAATACATAGATCACAGGAGACACTCACTCAGTGCCTGGGTCAGCAGAGTAGAAGAGACCCCAGGCAAGATATGTGCTGGGTGAAGTGGATGTCCCCACATTCATCAGTCCAGACAGAAGCACAAATGGCACAATCAATATGACTTAATACACACAGTAAGCACAAAGCTAAAGACAAATCTACATTTGTCTTGATTTTGTTTGATTTCATTTTTTTTGTGATTTGCCATCGCATATCTAAACACACATCTCCAGTTTCTATAATATAATAGACACAATAAAATATGCTCTCTGTGGACAAGGCAGCCATCTATATGGGGGGGGGGGAAGCTGGTCACTAACTTTCTCTATGTAGTACACCTAGTGATACTCACAAACATGTCTTAGAACAAAAATCTTTGCCAAAAGAAATTGATTTGTATGACTCTTGCTGTTCAATTTGAGAAAAATAAAGAACTGGTAAAGTCTCCTAGGTGACTCAGTTTCAGAGCTTGTCCCACCTGCATCTGGGAGAGCAGTGCTTTCATCCCCTCTAAAGGATATGGACATATCCTGGTCCTCCTCACCCAGCTGCTTCTGCTCTGGAACCCCCTCAGCTCTTCTGTGGAGAGCTTCTGTCTGGGTCTGGAGGGCCAGCAGGAGAAGGGTGGTGAGGAGAATGAGTGTCCTCATGACTGTGGGTTTCCTAGGGGATGAAAAAAATCAGGAACCAACTGTGTGTTAGGCCATGTGAAGGGAAGGATCCGAGACAGGCCCTGCAGTTAGACAGGGTCTACACTGATAAGGAGAGGGATTTGCCCTCAAGGTTCTCCTGATACTCTTGTTCTCACAGCTTCCCTCATGATGTGCCTGGTCTGTGTGCCTGGTGACTGCCTTTTGGTTTAAGCTGGTGAGGATGAGGAGGACTGTGCTCTTGCTCCCTGTTACCACTTGGATTTTTTACTTACCACCCAAATGAGTGTTTACTTTTTAATATTAAAGAAAGAAGATGAAAAGAGACAGCATTTTCATGATTAGATTCAATGAAGCAATGCCTCTAGAAGATGGGTTCTGCTGCCATCTGAAGCTGTTCACTCTGAGGTCAGACCTGGGTCCTGATGATGTAGAGACACAAGGCTTGTTAGGATTGTTTCTGTTACATCACATGTGATGTGACCTTATCAAAATATGGATGAATGAACTGCTGTGACTGTAGGTAAAGCATTGGTCTAAGAAGGAAGACCACATTGTTTATTGTTTCCAGTTCTCGGCAAATATAAGTGACAATTAAGACAGTAAGTATTAAAACATACAACCCAATGATTTAGTGCACAATTGGATCTTTATCTAAAACAAAATGACTTAAAGACCTGGACATATGACTTAAAAGCATAGAACTACTACAAGAAACTTCCAAGCTGGGTCTGGACAGTGATTTCTTGCAGGCACCAGAGGAGCTGGGAACAAAGCAAAGGTGAGTAAGTGAGATTGTATGGGACTGTACAGCTTCTACACAGGAGAGGAAATAAGCATCGAGTAAAATGGAAAGCTAGAACATGGTGGGAAACGTGAAAAAGTATACATCTGATAAGAAACTAATATCAAAAATAATAGACAATATGTAAAACTCAAGCTAAAACCATGATATAGTTCTTAAAATATAAACATTTTAAAGATTTTATTATTGTACCTTCTGGATTGACAAGCAAGACATCTTTGTTTTGAAAAAAGTTTTGTGAGTTTCCCCTTCCCCTTAACCAGTTACTACTGTCCTTAGCAGCCACCAGAAGTCCACACAGAAGAGCCCTAGAACCGTCTGATTTTGTGGGCCCCTCCAGAGCAGTCTTCCCTTTAGGGAGTCCCTTGCAGCTAGGCCTCAATGACATATGCATGCCTTGAAAGTTAAGGGGCTTTCATTACTTATAGATCCTTGGGCTATGCAGGGAGAGCAGAGCAGGAGAGACAGAACTCCTCTGTCCAGATCTTGGGCTACAACAGCAGCTGAAGCATCTGAGAAGAGGCTTCCCCTATTTAATGGTCACTTGTGAAGTGCTAATTTTTTTTTGTGGTTAATTTCTATTGGATACCTCAAACACCTGTGGTGGAAGGACAGTTAGGCAATTTGGAAAAGCTGCAGACAAAGCAGGGTTTCCCAGAAGGACTTCTTATCTGTCTTGTCCAGGACTAGACAACACTTATCTGCCCACCACTGCTCACACAGTTGAGCCTGTGTGTATAGCCCTGTGGCTGAAGTTTAATCACTGATGTCAGAAAGTATGAAAGAGTGCACAGGAAACGTGCGGCTTGCATGTCATCCTTATGCTTTGTGAAGATGACTGGATTAATATTCAATGAACATGTAGAGAAGGATTTGAAATATAGTTCTCAGTGAGCCTCCTAAAGTCCTAGGAAACATACATGAGAACTAGTGAAGCCATTCAGTGGAGTAGGGACATTGCACTAAGGTGAGATTGTGCATTAGTTCTGCTGTGAGGCTGTCGAGGTTCTAATGGAGTCTCCCATTGGATTGAAGTGTATGTACTTCAAGTCATTCTCTGGAGGGACCAGATGAAACCTTTCTTGATCACTAAGTAAGTCTAAACAGTTTTCTCAACTCACATGGGCAAAACACTCATGACATTGTTCCTTGAGACATAATGTCTTCCAGATGTCCCACAGGCTGGACAGATGGCAGAGAGATTGGCACTAGCCATTCTTACCAAGTGATGTGTGCTCACAGGCATTATGTCTAAACCAACACTGGCCATGTACACTGACCATGTTAGACGCAGCATGACCAGCATGGACATTGCATGCTGGAGATGTAATATTCTTTCAATGTCTGTAAAGATTTGTGTTGTAATTTTGATAGGAATTGCATTGAATCTGTATATTGCTTTTCATAGGAAGGCCATTTGTATTATGTTGATCCTACCTATCTACAAACATAGGAGATCTTTCCATCTTCTGATATCCTCTACAAATTCTTTCTTCAAGGACTTGAAGTTCTTGCTGTACAGGTCTTTCACTTGGTTGGTTAGAGTTATCCCCAGGTAATTTATATTATATGTGGCTATTGTGAAGGATGTTGTTTCCCTAAATTCTTTTTTTTTAGTGTTTTCTTTTTTTAAATTATTTTTTAATTTCTTCAAGTTACATCTCAATCACAATTCCCTCTCTACTCCCCCCTCCAGTACCACACTCCCACCCTCTTCCCCCTCAACTCCCCACCCTCTTCTCTCTTTTTTTAAGTTTAAGGTATATCTTCCCCCCCCCACAGCTTCCCCTTTCCATCCAACAAATGGTTCTTTCTCTTATAACAATAAATACAATACAAAACAACAGAAATAAATAGGCCACAAGTATGAGAGTTGTATGGCTTAGCATACATTCCCAATGTCCAGTCCATATGTATTTGGGGATGAGCATCGAAGAATCTCCAGTGCGAGATGGTTGAATTAGTGGCAAGCCTATCTCTTGGCAAGAAAAACCCCTTGCTTCAACTGTAGACAGAATGCTGTCCAAAAAGGACAAAACTTGGAAGCAGGTAAGTCGACAGCCTAGCTCTGCCAAGACAGGGTAGGTAAGTCCTTCATAATTCCTGCTCTACAATCAATGTCTGTCAGAGAAACAGGGCCAAACAGCTGAAGATTGATGCTGTAATGTATGGAGAGAAAATGGGAACTGTCCAGGCAGCCACTGGTATGTCATTTCTTAGTTTTGGAAGCTGCAGGCCCTGCACTTCCTATATAATCAGATATATTTACCCCTCTCAGGTCTCTGAGGTGGTTGAAGAATAGATAGCTAGAGTCTCATAGTTAAATTTTGAGTTGTTTAGGAATCAAGAGGGTGTTCTGGATCTAAGAAGATATTTTTAAAATTGTGAGGCAAGTTAGTATGAAAGCTGAGTTAGATATAGAACTTTAAACTCATGGAAATGGTTAGATAGTAGAATGTTGAAGTCAGGTGCCAAATACATATGGACTGGACATTGGGAATGTATGCTAAGCCATATAACTCTCATAATTGTGGCCTATTTATTTCTGTTGTTTTGTATTGTATTTATTGTTATAAGAGAGAGAACCATCTGTTGGACTGAAAGGGGAGCTGTTGCGGGGAAAAAGATATACCTTTAACTAAAAAAAAAAGAAGGGTAGAGGATGGGGGCGTTGAGAGGGAAGAGGTTAGAAAGGTGGGACAGGAGGGGGGAGTAGGGAGGGGATTGTGATTGAGATGTAACTTGAAGAAATAAAAAATGAATTATAAAAAGAATGCAAATAGACTCATATTTATCACCTTGCAGAAGATTTAAGTCCAAGTGGATCAAAGACCTTAACATAAAGCTGGACACACTAGAACTAATGGAAGAGAAAGTGAGGAAAATCCTCAAACTCATTGGCACAGGTGAAAACTTCCTGAACAGAACACCAATACCTCAGGCTCTAAGACAAACAATCAATAAATGGAACCTCATGAAACTGACAAGCTTCTGCAAAGCAGAGGACACTGTCATTAAAACAAAATGGTAGCCTACAGATTGGGAAAATATCTTCACCAACCCCACAACTGACAGAGGGCTAATATCCAAAATTTATAAAGAACTCAAGAAATTAAACACCAACAAACCAAGTAACTCAATCCAAAAATAGGGTACAGAGCTAAATCGAGAATTCACAAAAGAGAAATCTAAAATGGCCAAGAGACACTTGAAGAAATGCTCATCATCCTTATTCATCAGAGAAATGCAACTCAAGATGGCTCTGAGATTCCATCTCACTCCTGTCAGAATGGCTAAGATGCAAAACTCAAAAGACAACATGCTGGCGAGGTTCCGGAGAAAGGGGAAACACTCCCACATTGTTGGTGGGAGTGCATGCACACTTGTGCAACCACTATGGAAGTCAGTCTGGCTATATCTTAGAAAACTTGGAATAGCTCTACCTCAAGACCCAGCCATATATCCAAAAGATTCTTCACCAATCCACAAGGACATCTCCTCAACTATGTTCACAGTAGCTTTATTTGTAATAGCAACAACCCAAATGTCCTTAAGCTGAAGAATGGATTAAAAAAACCTGTGGTTCATTTACACAATGGAATACTACTCAGCTATTAGAAACAAGGAAATCATGCAATTTGCAACCAATTTGATGGAACTAGAAAAGCTCATCATGAGTGAGCTAACTCAGACTCAAAAAGATACACAGGGCATATATTCACTTATAACTGCATTTTAGCCATTATAGTATAGGATAACCATCTTAATCAATAGACCCAAAGGAAGAGGAACACGGACTTGGTTACCTGTTAGTGGGACGCTCCACCCTAGTGGAACTGCCATTTATGCCTCAGTGACTGATGAACTGAGAGGGACTGATACATGGAGACACCCCACACCAGAGGGCTGGGATGAGTGGGAGAGGGGGTACAGGGTGGGAGGGAGGGGCCAGGAGGGGGTAGAGGGAAGGAGCACTAATATAGACATAACTTGAAGTAATAAATAAATGTTAAAAAATAAAGAAAGAAAAAAATAATTAATTCACAGTGAAAAAAGTACTTAAAGGTTTCATCTAACCCCACTCTCATTCATTGTTGGTGGCATTGCAAGCTGGTGCAGGAACTATGAAAATCAGTGTGGAGAATTCTCAAAAGACTATAAGTAAATCTCCATGGCCCAACTGAACCACTCCTTGACAAATGCCCAAAGGACTCAGCATCCTACTCCACAGACACTTGTTCAATCATGTTCATTGGTGCTGTGTCTGCAATGCTAGAAAATGGAAATAACCTAAATGTCCTTAAGCTGAAAATGAATCATGAAAATGTGGGATACATATTTGAGGGTGAGTCTAATCTAAAGGACAGTAGAACCGATAGAAAGAGAAGTAACTAATGCAGAATGGAAATGTCTTCTCATTTTGATTTTAAACACCTCTTTACCCTGATGACTACTAAAATGTAACCAGGGTCACTAAAGATTTTGCTACATAGCTTCAAAAAGTCCTGACTAAGCCACATAGAAAGCATCAAGGAAACATAAAAACAGATTTTTTTTCTACAAGGAATTTATTAGAGAAGGAAAAACAATTGAGGCTAAGTGCTAGGGTAATGACAGATCAGGAGGTTTCAGAGCACATGGCAATCTTGACTCTGGTCTCCATGCTCAGCGGCAGCAGATTTGGTGGTCTGTTAGAAAGCGGGGGCACTTCCCACGCACTCGTTCAAAAAGTTCGCATTTTTTTCTGCAGGTGCAATTCTGGGTCTTTCCTGAACCTGAGGACACAGAGAGAGCATCAGGCTTTAAGTTAGGAGAGCAGCAGTTTGTGATATCAGACATTACTATGAAGATTTACTCAGTTTGGTACAGAGTAGGTTTTTTTTTTATGGGTGGCATCACAGCCAGCACCATGATCAACTCCAAACACTTGGAAATAAGCATTTAACAAGGGTTGATCACATGCAAGACTTTATACCCACTTCAAATTCCTTTATCTTTTTTTTTTGTGTTTTTCCTGACTCTAAATTTATTCTCTTAAGCAGATTGTTTTCCTATAGCAAAATTATTAACCAGACGTAAAAGTACTAATCAATATTTTTTACATTTTAAAAATATTCCAAAAATAAATTTTTAGATCAAAACATTTAAAAGAAAGACAATCAGGTATATATTTTTGCTTCTCACTATTACTTCCATGACTATGACAGTGAAGATCCTAGATCATTACCACAAATAACCACCTGCACCAGACTGCTCTTGACAGGATTCCAGGGTACAACTTCAACCCTCTCTCAGGAAACTCCAAAACTCCATCATATTTGGCCACCATTACTCACGTGCGTCTTGAAGAATAAACCCTCCTTGGCCATCAAAGGAGATGGACATATCCTGGTCCTCTACCCCTGGCTGTTCCTCAATTTTAGTCTCCTCAGCTGCTTCTGGGAGAGGATCAGCCTGGGCCTGGAAGGCCAGCAGGATGAGGGCAGAGAGGAGGACAAATGTCTTCATGGCTGAGAGTCACCTGGAGGATTGACAAGCAGGAGCTCAGTATGTGGAGACTGAGGGCCAGCCTGCATTTATAGGGCTGTCATGAGAAGGAGCAGAGCAGGCCCCACAGTGAGAGAAAGCATTCATTGATGGGAAGTGCTGCTCTCAAGATCCCTTTGATGTCCCTCTGTCCTCACAGCTTCCATCATGATGTTGGTCTGTGTGTTCAGTGACACCCTCCCTTCCAGCTGATAATGATGAAGGGGCCTTGCTATCTTTCTCTGTTTCCCATCTGCTTGATTATTTACCTTTCAGTGGTCGGGAAAGAAAAGAAGCAGCCATTTCCTAATTTAGTAATCTCAGGGAACAAGGGGGTTTTGTGTTCTGAAGTTGAAGCCTGTTGTTCTCAGAAAGTGTAGAACCTGGACCAGACCTGAAAGCTGGTGGATTGGACAATCAGTTCATTGTGTGGCTCATGGGTTCTATCACCTTCATGAAAGAAGACTTTGTGGATCCCCTCCTTTGGGGACATTATAGAGAAAGTAAGATGGTCTTATCGTGCCTCTAGTGAATGGAGTTCAAGAGGAGATGAGGGACAGAGTTGGTCAGAGTGAAGCTAGAGCAGGTTGTGCTGAAGAAGCCAGAGTGACTGAACACATCTCAAGAGAGTGTTCCCAGTGCTTCTTCACACTTAGGAACCATCAAGTGATAATATATTACACTTGTCTGAGAATCTGGGTTCTTTTATGTTTAGAAAACATGAACTTACATGTAAGAAACAACATCCATAATAGGGAGAGAGTGATATATTTCTTTCCAGTCCAAAGAAGTGCCACACTTTCATATATGAACACTGTTTTGTATATGTTTTATCTCTTTTCCTTCACTACCTCCATACCAAGAGATACAGAACATTCTATTTTCAACGAGTGTATGGAGTCCCAGTGTTTTAAGTGCTAGCTCATATTTATACATTGATAAATACTGTTCAGTTGTTAAAATGTTTTCATTTACAGCTGTGTGCAACAGATAGTAAAGCAGTAAGAATACTCTTTTACATAAACATATTTAAACATAAATGTTTAACATATGTTAGTATGTAACATATTAAATGTACTGTAACATATTAAATGTATGTACATTTAGTATGTAACATAAATATGTACACATATGATATATATGTTACATATTAAAGATAATTATGTATACATATATGTATATCATATTGCCTGATGGGACATGACTTCTTGAATGCCTTTGTAGACAGATTTATGAGTCAAAAAGCACACCTTATATTTCATACACTGTCTTCCTGATCTTCACAGAGATAGTCTCAGTCACCCTTACTAAAACTTTCATATTCAAAAGACCACACCATGCTCATTGAATGATTTATATTATTGTATGTCACTCTCCGCTCTTCCTGCCAGTGTTCAGTCAACTGGTCATGGAGATCCCAGTGTATCCCCAACCTTTAAGCAAAATATAGCCTTATGGAGAGTGGCCTTAACATGGTAATCATACAGATCCCTTAGCAAGTAGGGGTGGGGCAGCCTCAGTCATGGACATTGTTACCTGTTAGTGGGACACTTTACCATAGTGGAGCTGCCAAGTCGGGCCCCAGAGCAAGAGGAAGCTCTTAGCCTCATGTGACTGATTAACTGAGTGGGGCTGGTATGTGGCTCCCCATTGGAGGAGTAGGATAGGTGGGAGATCAGTAGAGGATGGAAGGGTGGGACCAGGAGGGGAGAAGGAGGG
The DNA here is from genome assembly GCA_907164525.1 of Lophiomys imhausi. NCBI lineage: Eukaryota > Metazoa > Chordata > Mammalia > Rodentia > Muridae > Lophiomys > Lophiomys imhausi. The sequence goes on along the minus strand of CAJQZJ010030747.1, from coordinate 70,444 downwards.
AGCTGTAATTGAAATGTAATTTGAATTAACAATTAAACATATAAAAAAATAAGAATGGCCTTTTTTGTTTCAATAAAACTTTATTCATAAAAATAGGCAGCCAGCTTGTCAAACCCCCATTCTATTCAATGACCATAACTATTTTTATTAATAAATAAATTTATTTATTTATTGCTTCAGGTTACATTTCCATCATATTGTCCTCTTTGCCCCCTTCCCATCCCCGCCCTCCCACCCTCTACCTCCTACCCTTCTATCCCACTCCTCTGGAGTGGAGTGTCCCTACATAACTGTCCCTCACTCCAGTTCAGAAGTCATATGAGGGCCAAGAGCCTCCTCATACACTGGGGGCCTACAGGGCAGCACCACCAGTGAAAAGTGTCTCATTGAGAATGGCCTTTTTAAAAAGTTAGGCAATCAAGTTTTTATTTGTACCATCATTTTCATTTTCTTATTTTTTTATGTTCTCTCCTTTGTTTCTTCCAAAACCCTGGTAGCATCAGCTATCTCCCTTGAGGAAAGCCATCTGCTCATATAGACACCAGAGAAGGTAGAGACCAGAGTCATCTCCCTTTAGAGTCACATGTAGTATAGTTCTGGGATTTTTGAGCCTTGGGGAGGGGTTGGGGAGAAGATCTTTACTTTGTGAGTTTACAGTCTGCTGGACAGTTGATGGTCTTTGTGCAAGTTGATACATGTACTATGATGCATATTTCCTAGTCCCAATCTGATAGGTAAAAATTGAAATTCCAATATCATACTAGTTTACATTTTCTCATGAGTTGACAGCAGAAATATGCATGTCCAAGTAGGGTATGCACTTGTCAAATGCTCTGTTGAAGGCATGGTTGGTACATTTATTTTATATTTTTAAGACAAATATTTACTTGTTTTTATTTTATAAGTATAACTGATTTGCCTGGACTTATGTGTGTGTGTGTACATGTTGCATGTGGAGACCAGAACAGAGAGTCAAATCCCCTAGAACTGCAATTACATAATGCTATCAACTGCTTTGTGGGTGCTGGAACCAAACCTGGGTTCTATGCAAGAGAACCAGGTGCTCTTAACCACTGAGCCATCCCTATAGCCTGACATTTTCTCTAATTAACCTTTAGCTGCTGTTCATAGATTCTGGAAATTTTCTCTTTGAACCATTTGCTACAAATATCCATTAAAGATTATATATTTTTTCTGTGTCCTTTTCTGTTTGCTGTACCAAACAACCTGGTATTTAATATTCTTTAATAATATTTCTGATATTTTTTCTTTCAACTTTATTTATAAATATCAAATTTGTGTGTTTTGGTGATTTAGTGGCAATAGCAAAACAACCTGTATTTGAGACAGAGTTGTCTTTTTTATCCACTACCACAACTGAGAGAGCTCCACATTCTCAGGGAGGGTGTTTGGGATCTTCAATGTTCCAACATATGATATCACATGTGAATGCCCAACGACAGTTAGGAAATAGGGCTGTGGATGGAGCTGGTGGGTCAGAGACATTGAAGTGATGTTGGAGAAATGAAGGAACTCATTGTAAGTTCATTGCTGTTCCTCCTTGTCCTAAATCTTGTCTGATCATCATCATCCCGTACTCAAACACAGCCTCTGATGAATGGAAGTTAACCTCCCATGGCCTCTGAAACCTCAGAACCTGCACCTGGCCCCCTTGTGCACACGGGAGAGCTACCCTTCTTCCTTCCTTACAGGCACTCAGACTCTGCTGACCCAGGGCAGATAGGTCACGGCCTTGAGGACTTGTTTCTTCTTACAATCACCTGTACTGCATCCTGGACTCTAAAGTGGGTGGGGTGATCATAACTGCACTTGATTTGTGCCACAAGCAAATGTGCAAAAACACAACAGAACTCACAGATACCCTCAATGATCAACTCTATTTCTTTAGCAGTGATCATATGTGTGAGTTATGACTTGTGAAAACTGGCAAAAACAAAACAAAATAAAAAAAACAGTTTTCTTCCGTTATTTCTAGAGAGTGTAGGTTATTTACTGGTGGTTTCACATAAAATCCCAGAGGAGGAAATTTGCAGAGGTTGAGACCAAGAAAAAGCTGTGGAGAGACTGTCTGTCAAGAGATGTCTTTCAACCCTGATCCACTGTCAGGTTCTATTCAGGGAGGACAAGTAATCGCAATAAATGACAGAAGTTAGCACTCTAAAATGCAGAAGTTATGGTGAAATGTAGTGCAGTGGTGAAGTGCAAAGGATTTGCTACAGCCCTCTTGCCTAATCTTTAGCGTCTCTGAGTAAGGCAATTAACCACTTCAAAGTTCCTTTACAAACCCACAAAATATTGGTCAACAAAAGCAGCTACTTTATTGGGTTGCTGTGAAAATCTCTTATTGGAATAGACAAAAATGTATTAGCAATCAATCAATATAAGCTAATATAAATACACTTCATATATTGTATACTTTTAGAATGTTACCTGGTTTATCATAAGTTTCAAATTATCATGATTTCTATGAAGCTAAAACAAAGCTATCCTAACTCTACAATAAATGAAAATTTAGTATTCTAATAATACATATGAAGTTGTCAGGTTAATTAGCATTTAAATGTTTCATCCAATAGTTAATGACTTATCTTTGTTAAACAAATGGGAACATATTTTCTAGTTGTACATACCTGAAGAATTTTAGAAGCCAAAACTGTACAATGGAAAAAGGACAGCATCTTCAACAAATGGTGCTGGTTCAACTGGATGTCCACATGTAAAAGAATGAAATTAGACCCATACTTATCACCTTTTACAAAACTTAAGTCCAAGTGGATCCTTAACATAAGGCTGGACACACTAAATCTACTAGAAGAGAAAGTGGGGAAAACCCTCGAACTTATGGGCACAGGTGACAACTTCCTGAACAGAACACCAACAGCTCAGAATCTAAGACCAACAATCAATAAATGGGACCTCATTAAACTGAAAAGCTTTTGTAAGGCAAAAGAAACTGTCATCGAACAATATGGCAGTCTACAGATTGGGAAAAATCTTCACCAACCCCACATCTGACAGACGGCTAATATCCATAATTTACAAAGAACTCAATAAATTAAATGCCAAGAAACCAAATAATCCAATAAAAAATGGAAAACAGAGCTAAACCAAGAATTCACAAAGAAGGAATCCCTAATGGCTGAGAGACACTTGAAGAAATGCTCAACATCCTTAATCATCAGAGAAATGCTACTAAGACTACTCTGAGATTCCATCTCACACCTGTCAGAATGGCTAAGATGAAAAGCTCAAATGACAGCACATGCTGGTGAGGTTGTGGAGAAAGGGGAACTCTCCTCCATTGCTTGTGGGAGTGCAGACTTGTGCAACCATTATGGAGGTCACTCTGGCGACATCTTAGAAAACTTAGAATAGCTCTGGCTATACACCCAAATGATTCCTCACCGAATCACAAGGAAGTTTCCTCATCTATGTTCATAGAAGCCTTATTTGTAATAGCTAGAAACTGGAATCAACCCAGATGTCCTTCAACTGAAGAATGGATTAAAAAAAAACTGTGGTACCTCTACACAATGGAATATTACTCAGCCATCAGGAACAAGGAAATCATGCAATTTGCAGCCAAATGGATGGAACTAGAAAAGCTCATCTTGAGTGAGCTAACCCACACTCAGAAGGATGCACATGGCATCTATTCACTTATAGTCGGATTTTAGCCATATAGTACAGGATAACTATACTACAATGAATGCACCAAAGGGAACATGAACATAGACTTTTTTTTCCTGTCAGTGAGACACTTTGCCCTAGTGGTGCTGCCTTGTAGGCCCCCAGTGTATGAGGAGGCTCTTGGCCCTCATTTGACTGCTGAACCTGGGTGGGGGACTGTTATGTAGGGACACTCCAGAGGAATGGGATGGAAGGGAGGGGGATACAGTGTGGGAAGGCAGGACTGGGAGGGGCGGAAAGAGAACACTGCAATGGAGATGTAACCTGAAGTAATAAACAAATATTAAAAAAAAAGAATTTTAAGGCATAGATGACCTCATTGTTAAAAGAGACCTCACAAGACTAACTTAGGGTAAAAGAAGTGGAAGAACAGAGGAGTGAGCTATCAAGTCTCACTTGAAGATGAAGGAGACTTAGATAATCTGATAAGCGATGAAGTATATTCTGAATATTAGTGGTGACAGAAGGAAGACAAACAGAAAAAGTCCAACACAGTAATGTGCAGATATTTATGACCAGAAGACTATAACATTAGGATGGTTGATGGAAAGTGAGTTGTGAATTTCCTCAGACCATGAAGACAAACCTCCTTGTTTTAAAGATGAATGCTCAGGAACCAGTGAAGTCTAGTGGAATTTTAAGTAGGAACTCAGTACAGGACTTCTGACTCCAGTTCCAATTTACATACATTTCCCTGCCTTCTAGGAGTCAAGAGTCACTGCCAGAAACCTTAACATGGGTCTGACACAGAGTTGGCTGGTATGAACCAGTAAGCATGTGCTGTCCACTTGAAATTTCTGTGATCAGTGGGATATTTCAAAATATCTTGGGCATCTATAGAGTTGTGTTTTTTTTAATAATACCATGGGTTACACTCTGAAATTTCTTCAGAGATTCATTGTAGTGATGAGTGATGGCATCTACCCAGTTGGTGGGAAACATTAACAATGCCATGTTGATGGGGAAGATGTGATTTCAATAGGGATTTGTTTTCTGAGCACCAAAAACTACAGTAACTCTCAGTTAGTATGTAAACTGGCAGGTCCTCAATGTTTCTTCAAGGCCGAATGAAATGAGCTCTTTTTCTTTGGGATTAGGCTAAACAAGGGGACCTTTCTGTGAGATGAAAGCATGTTTTCTGTAACTAAGCCATGGGGAAGCTGTCTTGTGAAGGTTAACATTTTTAAAAATTTGTTTTATGCTTATTACATAATACACAATACATACTTATTGTATGTATGGGAGAACTCACCTGGCACAGAACTCATGTGGAGGTCAGAGGACAGCTAATGGCAGTCTGTTTGCTCCTTCTACTATGTGCACCCCAAAACTTGAAGTCAGGTTGTCAGGCACAGTGTTGGATCTCTCCCATCTGAGCCATCTTCTTGCCACTCATTTGTGTCACTCTAATTATCAACTGGCTTTCTTTGTGCACAATTCATTTTCTTGACCTTTTTTTTCTTGAGAGGCCTTTCTCTTTGTTTTCTAGTTTTCACTACATGAATTCATTGATAGTCCTTCTTGGTGTATCTTATCATTCTCTCTGAATGACATGAGACTGTACGAGCCTATTATGTGGGAGATGCTTTGTGGGTGTGTCCAATGTAAATGAAGACAAAAGTAAGAGAATGGAGGTTTGTGGTGGGGCCAGCAGCAGCATTTGAGCTTCTTTTGTTCACTTTGTATCTGGAATCTGTGCTCACCTTTGTAATTGCTACTAACCACAGTAAGGATTTTGTTTAAAACAGATGCATTCATGAGTGAGACACTTGTACTCCAAAGACTCTTGACTAAGCCTCACAGCATCATGGGTAAATGCCATGTAGTTTCCAGGTCTCAAAGTGGGCAGTAATTTAATTTTTCTTTATTCTTGGTACAGCAAAAGAGCAGCATATATCACCGCTTATATTCAGTCAAAAGTAAACTCTAGGACTACTTGCACAAGTCTTGGTCAGGCTTGGAGATGCAGACAGAATATAAGACATTGATCAAAGAAATCACTGAGTGACATACAATCTTGGAAAGACAGTTGAGTTTTCAAGTATGTTTGTCATATTGGCTTCATGATGGTCAGCAGCATGATCATCTACAAGTATACTATGCATAGGGACAGTGGAGAATATATATGATTCTGTATGTACCACTTGGGTAATGTAGTAACACACCCATTTCTGCTTCCATATATATATATATATATATATATATATATATATATATATATATTCAAACTATTCTTGTTTCAAGGTATACATATATTTACATGTATTTTTATACATGTGTCCATATACATTGATGTGTTCCTACTTATTAGAAAAGTTCAAAAATAACTAAATTTTACCAATTGGAAGAAGATCTCAAATTTTACAAATAATTAGAGATGGCATATGCTAGGAATAATTTAAGGTAAGAGAAAAATTTGATATGGTGCTTTACTGCTCCTTAATTCACATCTCTTAAATGTAAAAAGTCCAACATCTCATATATGAGCGAGCCATGGCCTCTCACTTGATGGTTCCTAAGTGTGAAGAAGCACTGGGAACACTCTCTTGAGATGTGTTCAGTCACTCTGGCTTCTTCAACACAACCTGCTCTAGCTTCACTCTGACCAACTCTGTCCCTCATCTCCTCTTGAACTCCATTCACTAGAGGCACGATAAGACCATCTTACTTTCTCTGTAATGTCCCCAAAGAAAGGGATCCACAAAATCTTACTTCATGTGGATGATAGTAGTACCCATGAATCACCCAAAGTACTGACTGTCCAATCACCAGGATTCAGGTCTGGTCCGGGTTCTACACTTTCTGAGAACAAGAGGCTCCAACTTCAGAACACAAAACCCCTTGTTCCCTGAGATTACTAAATTAGGAAATGCCTACCTCTTTTGTTTCCCAACCACTGAAAGGTAAATAATCAAGCAGATGGGAAACAGAGAAAGATAGCAAGGCCCCTTCATCATTATCAGCTGGAAGGGAGGGTGTCACTGAACACACAGACCAACATCATGATGGAAGCTGTGAGAACAGAGGGACATCAAAGGGATCTTGAGGGCAGCACTTCCCATCAATGAATGCTTTCTCTCACTGTGGGGCCTGCTCTGCTCCTTCTCATGACAGCCCTATAAATGCAGGCTGGCCCTCAGTCTCCACATACTGAGCTCCTGCTTGTCAATCCTCCAGGTGACTCTCAGCCATGAAGACATTTGTCCTCCTCTCTGCCCTCATCCTGCTGGCCTTCCAGGCCCAGGCTGATCCTCTCCCAGAAGCAGCTGAGGAGACTAAAATTGAGGAACAGCCAGGGGTACAGGACCAGGATATGTCTATCTCCTTTGATGGCCAAGGAGGGTTTTTTCTTCAAGACACACATGAGTAATGGTTCCAAAATATGAAGGAGGCTTGGAGTCTCCTGAGAGAGGGTTGAAGTTGTGCCCTGGAATCCTGTCAAGAGCACGCTGGTGTGGGTATTTTTTTCCGGTGATGCTCTAGGATCTTCACTGTCATAGTCATACAAGTAAAAGTGAATATCCAACAATGTACCTGATTGTCTTCCTCTTAATTTTTTTTGATCTAAAAATTTATTTTTGGAATAGTTTTAAAATACAGAATATATTTTATATAGAATATGTTGATTAGAACTTTTATATTTGATTAATATTTTTGTTATAGGAAAAAATATGCTTTGTGTAAGGGACTAGATTTGGAGTCATGAGAACACAAAAAAGGTGAAGGAATGTGAAGTGAGTGTCAAGTCCTGCATGGGATTTACACTTGTAAATGTTTTATTTCCAAGTGTTTGGAGTTGATCACAGTGCTGTCTGTTATGTCACCAGTACAAGAATCCTACTCTGTACTACATACCCTGTGTCTTCCTAGTATTACATACCACAAACCACTGCTGTCCTTAATTAATACCTGATGCTCTCTCTGTGTCCTCAGGCTCAAGAAAGGTCTTGAATTGTACTTGCAGAAAATCCTGCGAACTTTTTGAACAAGTCCGTGGGAAGTGCCCCCGCTTTCTAACAGACCACCAAATCTGCTGCCGCTGAGCATGGAGACCAGAGTCAAGATTACCATGTGCTCTGAGACCTCCTGATCTGTCATTACCTTAGCACTTAGCCTCAATTGTTTTTCCTTCTCCAATAAATTCCTTTTAGAAAAAATAGTCTGTTTTTTATGTTTCCTTGATGCTTTGTATGTGGCTTAGTCAGTACTCTTGGAAGCTATGTAGCAGAATCTTCAGTGAATCCTTTATAAAAGGAGTCTTGGTTACATTTTACTAGTGGTATGAAGGAGGAACAGAAGGTTAGATACAGAGTGACAAGACGTCTGGATTCTGCACTAGCTACTTCTCTTCTTTTAGCTCTACTGTCCTTTAAATTAGACTCACCCTCAAAAATACATCCCACATTTTCATGATCCATTTTCAGCTGAAGGACATTTAGGTTATTTCCATTTTCTAGCACTGTAGACACAGCAGCAATGAACATGATTGAGCAAGTGTCTGTGGAGTAGAACACTGAGTCCTTTGGGCATTTGTCAATATGGTTCAGCTGTGTCATAGAGATTTACTTATAGTCTTTTGAGAATTCTCTGCACTGATTTGCATAGTTTCTGCACCAGCTTATAATCCCACCAACAATGAATGAGAGTGGGGTTAGATAAAACCTTTACTTACTTCTAATTTGCATTTCTCTAACTATTAAGAATGTTGAACACTTTAAAATATACTTCTTATCTAGTGTATGAGTTCTGTGAAATTTCAAACAACCTGTTAACTTATTTGGAAAATGCTCATCACTACCCAAACTCTTTCCGTATCCACCCCATACCCTACTTGCCCATGTTTATTTTCTTCCTGGGCCCATTTTCTTGGAAAACCTTTTTTCAACTCTTACTCTGAGGTAGCGTCTATCATTATTAGTGAGATGCATTTCATGTATGCAGCAAAATGTTGGGTCTTGTTTATGGATCCATACTGTGAGCCTGTGTCTTTTTACTGGGGAGTTGAGTCCATTGATGTTGATGGATATTAATGACCAAAGGTTCTTATTTCCTGTTATTTTGATGTAGGTGGTGGTGGTTGTGTGTTTCTTTTGGTTTAGCTGCAGTAGAGTTTTTTGCTCCCTCTCTTTTCTTGGGTGTAGTTATCTTCACTGGGTTGGAATTTTCCTTCTAGGATCTTTTGTAGGTCTGTTTGCGGGTAGATACTGTTTAAATTTGATTTTGTCATGCAATATCTTGTTTTCTCCATCTATGTTGATAGAGAGTTTTGCTGGGTATAGTAGTCTGGCTGGGCACTGTAGGACATCTGCTCAGGCCCTTCTGTCTTTTAAAGTTTCTGAGAAGTCGGGTGTAATTCTGATGAGTCTGTCATTATACCTACTTGACCTTTTTCTCTTACTGCTTTTAATATTCCTTCTTTATTCTGTACATTTGGAGTTTCAATTATTATGTGGCGAGAGGAATTTCTTTTCTGGTCTATTCTGTTTGGTGTTCTGTAAGCATCTTGGAATTTTATTGGCATCTCTTTCTTTAGGTTTGGGAAGTTTTCTTCTATGATTTTGTAGAAGATGTTTACTGGACATTGAGGTTGGGGATCTTCTCTTTCCTCTATGCATTTATTTCTTAGGTTTTGGTTTTTCATTGAGTCCTTGATTTCTTGGATGTTGTGGGTGAGAATTTTTTAGGTTTTTCATTTTCTTTGGTTGTTGTACTGATTTCTTCCATCATATCTTCCAGGCCTGAGCTTCTGTTTTCTATCTCTTGAATCCTATTTTTGATACTTATGTCTGTAGTTCCTGTTCTCTTCCCTTGATTTTTCACCTCTAGGATTACCTCTGATTGTATTTTCTTTGTTGCTTCCACTTCCAATTTCAAATCTTGAACAATGTTATTTGTTTTTTACTTTTCCTGCTCCAATTTGCTTGTCTTTGTCTGCATGTTTCAAATCTTTTGAATCTTTCATTGCCTTGTCTCTTTCCCATTCATGTTGATCCCCTTTGACTAGGAGATCTCTAATGGTATTCTCCATTGCTTTCATTTGTAAAATTGTGGAATCTTTGAATTCCTTCAGAGATTTAATTTCTTCTTGTAAGGACTCTTTCCAAAGTATAGATTTGTCATCACTTTCATGTGTTTCAGCTCTGGTGGAGTGATCAGAGCTTGCTTTACTAGCATAGCTGCATTTTGTTGGAGTCATATCTCCCTGACTTTTGTCAGTCTGTTCTTTGGCTGACCTTTAGCCATCTGGTTGGTCTTAGCTGTTTGTTCCTGGTGCCTTCTGGCTTGGTGCCAAGAAGGGCACTTTGGGGTAGAGGCTGCATAGCTTGGTGATCTGTGACTCTCCACAGGCTGGAAGGGGCCTTGTGTGGAGGTTGGTTCTCAGTGAGTCTCCCAGAGCTCACCCCTTCCTGTTGTGTCCCAATTGGGAACTCAGGTCAGAGTTGTGGTGCGATGTTTTCCTGCAGGTTCCTGAGATCCAACTGGCCTTAGTAGCAATGATGGTGCAGGTTGGCAGCCCACAGACTGTTGGCTGGAGCTGTAGCTTCTCTGCAGCTTATGTGTTGGGACCATGATTGTGGTCCTCCCAAGCAGCTCTTAGGGGATTCTCAGGTTCAATGTGCATCTAATAGACAGAAGCACTGTGATCTGGTAAAGCCCACATCACCCAGGCAGTGAGCAATGGTCCAAGATTGTTTCACTGCTCCTGAGTCAGAGCTCTCTGTGTTGTAGCCTGGGTATTCAGCTGAGGGGTAAGGCAAGTGCAGTCAAGGAGATCTGATGTGGAATTCACACCCTGTCCACAGTGTTTGGATTTGGGGAAGCTCAGCTGTCTTTTCCCTGCCAGAATCACTGTGCTCCAGTGTAGCTAGCCTGCACCTACATGACTTCTGGTAGTTTCCCTGTAGCAAGGGTATCAAGACTGTGGTTTCGGTCCTTCCATGCTCTTCTCTGGTAGGTTCAGGATTACCCTGTGCCTCTCAGTCAGAAGTTCTTTGGGTCGGAGCAATCTACCTGCTCAGGCCACATGCAATAGTTCAGAACTGCTTTACTGCTCCAGACCAAGATCTAGATGCTGTAACCTGGGGGCAGTAGACTGAGAGTCCTCCCAAAGTGGGTGTGGGCAGTGAGTTCACAAAGCATCTCCAGTACTTGGGCTGGGAAGGGGAGGGGATGGAGGATGCCTCTCTGTCAGAAGCTCTGTGATTGGGTGTTTTCTGCCCCCTTGGTTAGCATGCCCCAGTCCAATCTCTTAAGAATGGGGTTTCCATGGGAGAATTGGAACTCAAAATAATACAAAATGTTTTAATTAATGCTATTGTTTAATAAGGGTAATTCAACTATTTAAATTCATGCCTTGATCTCAAAATTTGGGAGGAAAAGCCAGGTTCCTTGTATGTTCCTGGCCAATCTAATCTACAGAGCTCTACAGAGAAAAGCAAGACAGCCTAAGCTATGAAGAGAAATCCTGTCTCAATAAGGATAGATATATCCACATAGAAATGAAATCTCCAAAGAAAGGAGAAAAGGAAAGAAAAAAATGTATAAATGCATACCTTTGATCCCAAAACATGGGAGACAAAGACAGAGACAGATAGCTTCCTTTTGAGTTTGAGGCCAACCTAATCTACAAAAATCCAGAACAACCCAGAATAAACATGTTTTAATCAATTAATAAATTTATGTCAACTGTTGAGGAGAATACTTAAACTCCATTCAGTTTTATACTGTATTTTCAATTTTAAAATAGATTATATATAGCATATATATGTAATACTATTACATGCAATCTTTTTATGGCATGAATGGAGACTTACAAATATCTTCTGTTCAAACAAAGAACAGAAAATATTCCTTAATTGATTTGTGCATCCTGCACATCCAAGGCATTTTGGTAATTACAGAAATATATGTTACTTGTGAGAAATTATATATTTCAGAACAAAATGACCAGACACCAAAGAAGACAGTAGCCCAAATTATCCAACCTCATAGACTGCCTCAATAGCTGTTTCCTCAACAATCTGCATCCAGAACAACTTCAAACACTTGCTGAGATGGCCCAACCTCAAAGACTGTTCGAGACTGGACTCCAATAAAGCCCTGAACTTTCCTACCCAAAGTCCAGCTTCCAACTACAATCTGCTCAGGACATTCAAATTGTTGAGCACATAGAGACTGGACAACAAATGTTACAATTAAATTGATTAACCATTTTACCATTTTATTGGGCCCCCAAACAGGTTTTCTGTGTCCCAATTCATCAGGAAGCAGCTTTAAAGAGAGCAACGTTGCATTCCCAGAAAGTGGGGTAGATGATTCTTTGATCATTTGATGGATTATAGATGTTGTTTAGGGGGAATGGTTACAAATTGTTATATGGTCTTGTTAAGCAAGGTATAGAAAGTTAGACTTGGAGATCTCTTTTTCTTTTCTCTATCCTTCTTTCTCTCTTATATACAGGGGAAATACTTAAAAAGAAAAAGAGGGGGAATATATGTATATAATATAGAAATGATAAGATATAAGGATAGATTATTGAATCTGCTCTGAAACACAAAACTATTGTTATTCTCAAATAAGGTTATCTTTCGATACATTGGTATAGAATTTTGTATATTATACAAAAATAAGGTTAAATTTTTATTCATTGGTATAGAATTTTCTATTTAGACACATATTATGTATATTTCTACTTATATAAGGTATTGCACCTATACAAATCATTTAAAAGTACAGGTTTGCTTCCAATCCTTTTATGGGTTGCTTATTAGAATCTGTTTAGGGGTCTGAATAATACAAGTTGACTGGCCAATTGAGCTTCTGGTCATGAATTTTATCACAAAATAGACTTAATAAGATAAACAGATAGTAAATGATTAAAAATATACAGTTTGTTTGTTCATAGATAGATAAAAGATAGATAGATTTATAATAAATAGTAGATGTCTTCAAAACCCTCAGAGAAATGGCATTTAAAGATGTTTTTATTATTTTAAGAATTGTTTGACTTAAGACAGTCAGCTCCTGACAGCTCCCATTTGACTTAGAAGAAAACAATGAGCATCAAAAAGAAATCTCCCATCAGGAGATAATTCCTACTAGGCAAGAACACCCCTGCTTTCTCAACAGACTCTATACAGTCCAAATATGGACCAGAGCTTAAATGCAGGTAAGTCGATGTTCTAATTCTGCAGAGACTTAATGGGAAAATCTTTCTTATTTCCTGATGCACAATTTAGTCTGTGAAAAATACTTGGCCAGAAGGCTGAATATGATGCTCCAATGATATTGAGAGATATTTGGGACTGTCTAGGTAACAAACTGTCATATATCTTTTTGGAAACTTCTCTCTTATGCTTCCACTCACTCCAATAATAACTTTATCCCTTCCTATGTCTTTGATGGTGTTGAAGGCATAATAGTTATAAAATTTCAATTGAACTTGAGTTGTTTAGGATTTAAAAGGATATTTCCAAGTCTAAATAAAATCTTTAGGTTTATATTTATAAATATAGGATATGATAGAAATTATTTAGGTTCATAACTTTAGCACACCAAGATAGATGATTTTTTTCTTCTTCAAGACTGCCTGATACAAATAGGCTAAACATTATGTGCATAACTTTTATATATGGTTTTCTTGATTGTTTCATATTTGTTCTTATTGTTTTTACTATATGAGTTAAAAAATTTAGCCTTTTTATTAGACAAAAGAAGGGAATTGATGGGGTAGTGTTAAGCATTCTAAATGTTAATTGGTAATGTTTGCTGTCTGTTACATTGTCTCTGATTGGTTAAATAAATGATGAGGCCTGAGATTGGGCAAAGACAGAGAAAGGTGGGACTTCCTGAGATTAGAACAGGAAGCCTGTGCTTTAGACAGAGGATTAATTCATTCCAGCCAGCAGCAGGAAGAAGGAAGACACACACCATGGGTTAGAAAAAAGAACGTCATCCCACATGGCCAGGAACATCAGCATGGTGTGGAGAAAGGCAGTCCGTCCAAGGGGACATATGTATATATGGAGTCAAATTTGGATAACAGAATTATGAGCTAGCTTAGATGGGCTAGGATTGCACAATTCAGGCCAAGTCTTGTGAAAATCCATGTGGTGTCTGTGTGTGATCATTTGTAATGGTGGAATAAGGATTAACAGCTGCCAAAACAATTAAATATAATCTAAATACTAATTAAATAGTTTAATTAGCCATTTTTTCTACAGGCATTCTGTAAGCTTCTTGTATGTTTATAGGAATCTCTTTCATTAGGTTGGGGAAGATTTCCTCTATGATTTTGTTGAAAATGTTTTCTGGGCCTTGGAGCTGGAAGTCTTTTCCTTCTACTCCTATTATTCTTAAGTTTGGTCTTTTTATAGTGTCCCAGATTTCTTGAATGTTTTGTGTCAGGAACTTTTTAGATTTAACATTTTCTTTGACCAATGTATCAGTCTCTTCAATTGTATCCTATAATCCTGAGATGATGTCTTCCATCTCTTGTATTCTGTTGGTGATGCTTGTGTCTGTAGTTCCTGTTCTCATTACCACGTTTTTCAACTCTGGGGTGGCTTCAGTATGTGTCTTCCTTATTGCTTCTATTTCCACTTTCTGATCTTGAACATTATTCTCCTGTTTGTTTTTTTCCCAGTATTTCTTGGAAGGATTTACTCTTTTCCTTCATCTGTTTGCCTGTGTTTTTCTGCATTTCTCTGAGGTATTTATTCCTTTCCTCTTTGAAGGTCTCTATCATCTTCATAACATCAGATTTAAGGTAGTTTTCTTGCACTTCAGATGTGTTTGGATATGCAGAGCTTGCTGTAGTAGGATAGCTGGGTCCTAGAGTTTCCATATGGCCTTGGGTTTTTTTTTTTTTTGCTTGTGTTCCTACACTGTCTTTTTGCCATCTGGTTGGTTCTGGTGTTGGTGGGCCTTGTACTCCCTCATGGTGATAGGCCTCTGGGATGGTGGGTAGAGCTGGTCACCCTGGATGGGATCAGGCCTCTGGTTTCCTTTGGTGGCAGCAGGTCTCCTGTTGGTTCCTGATGGCAGCCTGGGTCTGAGGTTGCAGGCAGAGATGGAGCCTGCAGTATGAAGATACTACAGAGTATAGTGGACACTATAGCAAAGGTCTCCTCTACTTCATTTCACAGAGGAGGCCCAGGAGGGATGTGGAACCTTGCATCAACTCATTTCTTTTTCTTCTCCAGGATTTACTGAGCAAGTGTGCTTTTGATAAACAAACCTTAAAATGAAGACAAATCACTGCTGTTACAATTTTAAGGTCCAGTTGCCAGAAAAGATGTAAAACTAAAAATTAAAAAGAAACAACAAAACCAATCATGATAGAACGTGTTGTTCTAGAGGATTCCATAAGTTATTACGGAAGTGCTCTCACCCTGCTCTACAATCAATGTCTGTCAGAGAAACAGGGCCAAACAACTGAAGATCGATGCTGTAATGTATGGAGAGAAAATGGGAACTGTCCAGGCAGCCACTGGTATGTCATTTCTTAGTTTTGGAAGCTGCAGTCCCTGCACTTCCTATAAAATCAGATATATTTATCCCTCTCAGGTCTCTGAGGTGGTTGAAGAACAGATAGCTAGAGCCTCATAATTAAATTTTGAGTTGTTTAGGAGTCAAGAGAGTGTTATAGACCTAGGAAGATGCTTTTAAAATTGTGTTGCAAGTTAGTATGAATGTTGAGTTAGATATAGAACTTTAAACTCATGGAGATGGTTAGATAGTAGAATGTTAAAGTCAGGTGCCAAATACATATGGACTGGACATTGGGAATATACGCTAAGCCATATAACCCTCATAACTGTGGCCTAGTTACCTCTGTTGTTTTGTATTGTATTTATTATTATAAGAGAAAGAGCCATTTGTTGGAGTGAAAGGGGAAACTGTAGGGGGAAATAAGATCTACCTTAAACTTAAAAAAGGGAAGAGGATGGGGGGTTGAGGGTGGGAGGGTGGGACTGAAGGGGGGAATAGGGAGGGGACTGCGATTGAGATGTAACTTGAAGAAATAAAAAAATAAAGGAAAAAAAAGAAAAAAAAAGAAACACACTTCCCCATTAACTACTTTCCATCAACTTAGGGAGATACAATAAGCAAGTCAGAAATTCCCTGGTGCTGATGGAGTTCAGAATCACAGGGAAAGTTTAATTATATCCATGGGAATAATGTAGAGCAAAGAAGTTTGTACTTGCCATGTTTTCCATGTGGCCAGAAATAAAATAGAGCATGTTGATGGGGAAGTCATAGTTGAAGGCATTTGGTCTCCATAGAGGTTCTGCAAGAATAATGGCTATGAATCCACAGAGACTTGCCCATGCATCACATATTTTTAGGCATGGAATTGGGAGACAAGAAACATCATGTGTCTACATGGCACTTTGATAGTTCCTGCTCAGACATGTGATGCCTTTTCAGATGGAGCACCTGAAAGGGCCACAATGGGTTTACCATGCCCTTCATTCAGCTGATACAGGGGACAGGGACACCCTCACTTAGCTTCACAAGGAGGAAGCCTTGGCATCCATGATCTCTATGTTGTCTTTCTTCAAACTTTGAAGAAAGTGTCCTTGGAAGTGTGTAAGTATTGATCCTACAGAAACCTGGCTGAGCAACATCTGGCTAAGTTTGTCCAAAGATCTGGGGAAAAACAGAATGATGGGGGTAACCTAGAAGCAACCACACATGTGGAGTTAAAGGAGATTGGAACTTGCAATATAGGAGCTACTTCAAACCATTTAAGGAGTTTAAAATATTTACAAAAGACAATGGGGTACCTGTAACCGAACTTTTAAGTTATTATTTAACACTTATTTATTACTAAATTCACTTATAACAAACACCAACAATTTCTTAACTATTAATCCTATAAATTCCTACAACCCCTTTAACCTATCCACTAAACCTATTGATAATCATAACAACTACTTTCATAACCTTTTAGAATGATACAGTCTCTGGGGCAGGTCCTCAGTCGTCAGGAACACAGTATTTGTTGTAGATTCTTTAACACACTTAGCAGTCCTTCTTCTGGATCTCTCAGATGCAGGTTCGTCAGGGTAATTGGTTCTGTGGGAGACTCCAGCCGTCTGCAGGCCAACTTACTTCTTTTGAATCAGGAACTCAGCTGCTCTGCCTCAGTCCTTAAAGCCAGGCACAGTTTCCCCTAGGCCACTGTTCGGACAGATCAAACCCCTCTAGGCAAAAGCTGAGCCACAGGGTCCAGTCGTTGGCCTTTTGGTGTCTTGCTCAGGCTTTCTTTGCTCACCGGCTTCC
>CAJQZJ010030747.1:0-48443 GCA_907164525.1 Lophiomys imhausi | reverse complement strand
CTTCTTAATCTTTACCACAAAGCAAGCTTCCTTTTCCATACAGTTTCTATATTGTCTGTGTGATTAGTTCTCATATGTGGAGTACGAGAATGTGACATCCACAATAAGCATCATTACAATGGACTTATGATTTGGGATCTGTGCCTCCCTCTCTTCCTGCTGTCATCAGGATAACATGGAAGTCACACACAGAGAGGGCTGACTGGCCAGGTGGAAGGAACCTGGATTCTGCACTGAAATATAGCATAACCAACAAGGAAGCTTGTTGTCTATAGCTACACAGTTGCCAAGGATCTTGGTAGTTTGTTTCCTGTTGTCGAGATCAATTAATGTTCAAGTCTTGCACATAAATGAGAAATGAGAGAAAATCTCATTTCCCCTGCTGAAGCATCAAGATGAGCTGGGTGACACAAGGACTCTGGGATCCTATGCCATATCAATATGTAAACTAAGAATGTCCTAGGATCACTGGTTTTTATTTCCTAAATGAGATGGAATAGGAAATAGTAATAGGGAGGAATTCAGAGAGAAACTCCAGCTTCTGAAATGGAGCCTACCTCTCCATGTGTTTGTCAAACAACCTCAGCCCAGGTGAATGGAGTGAGGACTCAGTCCCTGGGTGCCTCCAGGGTCAAAGGAAATGGATGGAGGAGAAGCTCTTCTCTGACATTTGTGGTGGAAATTCTTGGCAAGTTCCTGTCCTCTTGACAGAATGACAGTGTTGTCCACAGGATGAACTTTATTAACTGTCTTCTCTTCAGATGCTCTTGAAGTCTGTCTCCAGGTAGTGCTTTTTCCAGTCTTTCTGTGCTCCTGTCAAGAGATCTCCGGGGGTGCTGCAGTGGGCTGGATTGTTTTTCCTTCACTTCAAATGTTGACACCCTCACTGTTAAAGTGACAGTTGGAAGTGTGAGACCTTTGGTAGCCAATTAAGACTACCTGAGATCCTGATGGTAGAGCACCATGATAACACAAAATAACTGGCTTGCTCTCTTTCACCAAGTGAGGATACAGTTTAAAACCAGGAGGCAGGTCTCTTTGGGGAAACAACCCAGAAAGTTTCTTGATCTTGGACTTCCCAGCCTCCAGAAATAAATCCTGTTAAGACACTCACTATATGGTGTGTTTTGTTACAGTAGCTCTAACTGACTGTTACCAACCCAAGTTGAAGGACAAAGTGTTCATGTGCAGTATCTAAGGAGAGTCAGTTCACTGACCAGATACTCAGGGCTCATTTTTGGAGGATATGACATCCAATGGTGGGATGTGGGCCAAGTTGACTTGTGAACTCTTTGCCTCTGCTCCACAATGTGTGAGTTCATTATGACTAATTCCAGAGCTGTGGAATTCACATCATGAGTCACACATGACACAAGCTGTTTATAGGTCATAGGTGGTACAACATTGAAGTTTGTTGGTCAAACAGCATTTATAATGTAAGAATTTATTTTTGAAAGAACTAGTTATGTTTATAAGTTTAATGTTTATTAAAATTCTTTAAACTTAGTATTTTAACATTATGAGTAAGTTAAGTAAAATTTGTGTTATTTATTTTAATCAAATATAAAGATAATAAGATAACTATTGAGTGATATGTAAAAAGATATCAAAAGTTTTTGAGAAGTACATATGAATGACTTAGTTGCAATGGAGGAAGGAGGCAGACAGAATGGCAATTCTTTGTTTAAAGTTGGTAAAGGTATTTGCCATGCAATCCTAGTGACTCAGGTTTGATTCCTGGAACACACATAACATGGAAGGAGAAAATTGAATCTACAAAGTTGTCCTTTGACCTCCATGTGATTCCTTCTCCACCACTAATAGTAAATAAAATGAAAATTAAAAAGAAGCCAAAAAATACAGCAGATATTTGCACAGATTTTGGCTTCCTTTATCTTTGTTATATTTTTTCTGACCATATTCATTGAACAATAATCTTATGTTTATTGAATGGAACAATAAACCAAGACTATTTGTATGCAATTAAATAAAGTTTATAGTAGCTTAGCAAATAAGAGGGACAAAGAAGAAGATTAAAAAAAAGCCATCTGCTTGGAAGTGGTGAGCAATGTTGCTCACAGAATCCACCTGTAGAACTGAGGTGGGTGGTAGATGGACTGATAGCAACAAGGACTAGTGAGTACTTCCAAGCTAACTGCTTCTCTTGAGATTTGAATCCCATTGGTTTCTCTAAAATTATCTGGTCTTCAGAAAGATACACATGGTATGTACTCACTCATAAGCTGATACTAACCATATAGTACAAGATAGCCACAGGGCAATACACAGACCCAAAGAAGCTAAGCAACTAGAGGGTCCTAAGGGAGGATGTTTGAATCACACTCAGAAGGAGAAATGGAATAGACAGTGGAAGTGGATGAAGAGAGAGTCCTAGGTTGGAGAGAGTAGGGAAAGGAGGGGGGATCAGATGTGGAAAGAGGGCTGAGAGAAAGATGGGAAACCAAGGGGGGCATCTCTGAGACAAGCTGGAGACCAGCAACAGGGTAGGTACCTGGGAGGGTATGGGGGTGACTCTATCTGAGACACCTAGCAGTGGGAGATACGGGGACACTGAAGATCACTCCTAGCTAGGTAGGACTTCTAGGGGAGGGAGGGATCACCAGCCCACCCACAAAAACTTCAATCCCAAATTTACCCTGTATATAGGAAATGCAGGGACAAAGATATACCATAAATTGAGGGAATGTCCATCCAGTGACAAACCCAACCTGAAACCTACCCCAAGGGAGCCACCCAACCCCTGTCACTACTAACTATACTCTGTCATGCTTACAGACAGGAGCATAGCATAACTGTCATCTGAGAACCTCCATGCCACAGAGATCCAAACAGAGGCTGAGACTCACTGCCAAACAGGCAGAACACTAGGGGTGTCTGAAGGAAGAATAGGAGGAAGGATAGAAAGAGAAGAGTACTCCACAAAAGGACCAACAGAGACAACTAACCCAGACCCTGGGGCCCCACAGAGACTGAAGCACCAATCAAAGAGCATGCATGAACTTTATACATATGTAACCAATGGGCAGCTTGGCCATTGTGTGGATCTCCTAGCAAGTGGAGAGGGAGTTGTCTCTAACATGGACTCTGGTGCCTGCTTTTTTACTACTTCCCCCTAATGGGGCTACCAGGGGTAGGGAAAGCAACAGGAGGGTAGGACCAAGAGGAGGAGAGGGAAAGGGCTATGATCTGGATATAAAATGGATAAACAATAAACTTTTTATAAATATTTATTTATTACTTCATTATGTCTCCATTACCACCCTCTCCTTCCACCCCCTCCTGCCCCCTCCCACCCTCTATCCCCTCTCCCACCCATCCATCCCTCCTGTGTGGGGCGTCTCCGTGTATCAGCCCTCTCAGCTCGTTAGTCACATGAGGTCTAAGACGTTCCTTTTGAACAGGAGGCATACATGGCAGTTCCATTAGGGTGGGATGTCCCACTGACAGATAACCAAGTTCTTGTTCCTGCTATTTTGGATCTATTGATTGTAGGATGCTTATTCTATACTATAATGGCTAAAATCCAGTTATAAGTGAATATATGTCATGTGTATCTGAGTCTGAGTTACCTCACTCATGATGAGCTTTTCGAGTTCCATCCATTTGGTTATGAATTGCATGATTTTCTTGTTTCTGATAGCTGAGTAGTATTCCTTTGTTTTTTAATCCATTCTTCGTTGAAGGACATCTGGGTTTCTAGCTATTACAAATAAAGCTACTATGAACATAGTTCTTGTGGTTTGGTGAGGAATCATTTGGATGTATACCCAGAAGTGATACGGCTGGTTCTTGAGGTAGAGCTATTCCAAGTTTTCTAAGATATTGCCACATTGATTTACATAGTGGTTGTACAAGCTTGCACTCCCACCACCAATGTGAGGAGTGTTTACCTTTCTCTGCAGCCAGCCTCGGCAGCATATGCTGTCTTTTGAGTGTTTGATCTTAGCCATTCTGACAGGAATGAGATGGAATCTCAGAGTAGTTTTGTGTTTCATTTCTCTTATGATTAAGGATGTTGAGCATTTCTTCAAGTGTCTCTCAGCCTTTTTAGATTCCTCTTTTGTGAATTCTCTGTTTAGATCTGTTCCCCATTTTTTGATTTGGTTACTTGGTTTGCTGGTATGTAATTTCTTTTCTTTTCTTTTTTTCAAATAGATTTTGAATATTAGCCCTCTGTCAGATAAACCATACAGTGGAAAAGGACAGCATCTTCAACAAATGGTATTAGTCTAACTGGATGTCAACTTGTAAAAGAATGCAAATAGACCTATATTTATCACCTTGCACGAAACTTAAGTCCAAGTGGATCAAACACCTTAACATAAAACAGGACACATTAAGCCAATACAAGTGAAAGTGGGGAAAAGCCTGGGACTTATTGTTGTAAGTGACAACTTCCTGAACAGACACCAATAACTCAGGTCCTAAGACCAACAATCAATAAATGCACCTCATGAAACTGAAAAGCTTCTGTAAGTCAAAGGACACTATCATTAAAACAAAATGGCAGCCTATGAATTGAGAAAAGATCTTCACTAACCCCACATATGACAGAGGGCTAATATCCAAAATATATAAAGAACTCAAAAAATAAACTTTTTTTTAAGTAGTCTTCACTGAAGTCTTGGATAGTGTGAAAAGGCCATTTCAGCAGATGAACAGCCCTAGCTCTCCAAAGTCCTGAAAACATGCTGAGGTGTTTTTCTGCCCTCTACTGGTAAACCAGTGCACAGTCCCAGCCTCTAAGGTCTCCATCCTTACTCTTCAAACTCCTATCCAGTTTGGTAAACACAAAACATGCACCCTCCTGCTGCCTCTGCCTAATATTCAGGTACCCTTAGAGGTTCCTGCCTCAGAATCATTGAATTTTATGCATAATTTGATCAAGTAAAATTTGGCCCAACTTTTCTTGAAGTTTGTGGAATATAACCAATATTCTTTCACCTACATCTCTTATAAACTTCAGTGTGCTTCAGTAAACACAGCCTTCACCTTTGTAATTCCCTTAGTGTGGTACTGACATTCCTGATTGCTATCCACTGTTTTATTCCATGCTGAATACTAGAGGAATTGCATTTTTCTCGTTATTTTTAGTTCGATGCTCAATATATCTGGGCAGTGGCCCAGGCTTGTGGGAAACAGGTACCCATTGCCCCAGGCTCCATCACTTCTCAATCTCTCTCTGCCCTCTCCTTGCCCATATCTCTATTTCTTGCCCTTGTCTCATCTCCTTCTGAAGAGGATAATGATGGTGCAGCACCAAGCATGGTAGAACCAAGCTCCAGCTAAGTTTCAGCCATCCTTCAATTTAGCTCATCCTCCAACCTAGATGGGAGGTGAGTGCCAAGGGAAAACAAGAGAGTTCACTCCATGTGGGGAAATTCAAATATAATGGAGTGTCTCTTGGGATGGGGGCCAGGAAGTAATTACTGTGTCCATTTCCTGACCATTGGCTTGTGTTTGGAGCCCTCCTCTTCTCTCTTCTATGGAAAATACAGTTAAAGAAACTGTAGTTACTCTGTTGTGCTGCACAACAATAAAATTTACTCCTCCTACCCATGGTTTATGCCCAGTACCCATCTTCCCCTTATCACCCTCTCCCCAGATTCTAGGAACATTATTCTACATTCAGAAGGGCAATACTTGCATGTGTAAACATGTGCTATTTACCTGTCTGTCTGACCTACTTCATTTAATACAATTTTCAATTCCATCCATTTTGCTAAAAAGAAAGGATATAATTCTTCCATAATGTATATATGAATAATATATATTATTTTAACACTATTGTATATCAATAATAATACACTGTACATGAACCACAAATTTTCTTTCTCTGCTCATCCTCTTACAGACACACAGATTGAGTATGTATCTTAGTGATATGAAGGGTGCTCAATAAACAGATCCACAGGTATCATGGGGATTTGATTTGCTTGGGTCTATAGTCAGCAAAGGTATAACTAGGTCATATTGTCATTCATCTTTTAGTCTCTTCAGGAGCCATTGCCAATTTCATTTGTAGATGCACTTATTTGTGACTCACCAGGATTCCCTCTTGCCACACACCAGCAGGCAAAAAAAGGATAGTTAAAACATTTAGTTGAAAAACAACAGCAAGCAATAATGAGTAGCCTGAGGTAAATTCACTCCTATCCATACACCTGGGAGAGCATGAAACACATTCCAAGTACAATTTCATGTTCTGAAGAAACTGGGGTCACAATTCATCTTGCTTTCTTGGAGTTTTCCCACAAGCACTCAGAATCCTCCTCACAGGCCTCCATTCCTGGATTGTGTTCCAACAGTTAGGACCTCACTCTTGTCATTTTAGTTCACCTTATACATAAGTCCAAAGCTAAGACTGTTTGGCAGCCAGGAATCCCAGCCGCTGCTCAGTCTCCCTTGAGGCCAAGCACATGCAGGCTCAAAAACGCCCAGAGTTTAAGCACTGACCAGTTAGTGTCCACACTGCAATGGCACTTCATGGTCAGAGTGTGGCACTGCTGTCCAGAAAGCCTCGCTTTGCTTCCCAAAGAGTCAGCAGACAGAAGGGAACATTCTGGGGTTAGTAAGGTTGAGCATCAATTTATGGTTCTCTGTGCCCAAGTAGACATGAGCAAAGGAATGTGTGAGTTAACGCGTCTATGAAGCCGTGAGTTTACAAAAACAAGCACAGACCTTTGTCATCTCTTCAGAATTTAGACTACCTGAGAGACAACTGCTGATCAAATGTAAATGTTCCCCCACACACCAGCTGTTAACTCTACATTGTGAGTAACTCAGTTCCTACAGATGTGTGGGAGGTTTGGGATGATGCACGCACAGAACTTCACAATGTTCTCACCATAAGTATTTATCCACACCCGCGGTTGTATTTAGTGATGATAGCTAAAAATAGAGCAGTAGTTCATGTCTTTCCACAGTTGACATGTGGTAAAGTATATTTTTCATGTAGGGATATGCCCGTTATGTGCTAGAGATAACACTGCAACACACACCTTCTGAGTCCAAACCTTCAAAGAGTTGTAATATTGAAAAATTGAGACTGACTACTTTGTAACAAATGTTAAGATTCCTAGTTATTTTTACTATGGTATTTTGAATGTTGGAAGGAATTTGAGTTGTTTACTGTGCTGGATCTTAAATCAGGAAGCAAGCTACAACTTGGTCATGAGGTTAGGAGAAGGGGGGTCAAGTCACAAGAGAAGGAAGGATAGATGTCCACAGCTCTATGAACTAAAGGCAACAAAAGGCAGGAGCTGGGATTTACTCCATTTCTTTCCCCCTCAGATGAAGATGGGGCTTCAGATATCACACTGAACAGCTGCTTTTCAGCTGCAGTAGGAAGGGAAGCCACAAGTTATCATCACACATTTGGTAGTTTTGTTGAAGGCATATTACAGGCAAGAACATCATCAGTTGTATGAACAGAACAGCTATTGGCTCTTCAGGTTTGTCTTGATAACTCAGTGATTAGAGGGTTTCCCAGAGCCTTGACCAGCTAGTACATGTTCATTTTCCATGTCAGTACTTTTTATTGTTAATTCATTGTTCAGAGAAGTTTGGCTATGTATTTGCTTTAGTGGGTGAACTGTGGTAGCATGTGTTAAGTGGCTTATAGGTTCCCTGGTGGAAACACACTGAGGGAAAAACAATGAGGGTATCCATTGTACTGATTTAGGAACTGAAGCTTTGGATGTGACTATATGACTCAATTTGACATCCTGAGATGGTCCCTTCTCTTCTGCACCAGATGCAGGAACCTAGCTTAAGGTGCCCTTCCTTCCTGTTTGTCCTTGATATGCCTAGTAAAATGCAACCAAGACTACTTTTTATAAAGGATTCACTGAAGATTCTGCTACATTACTTCAAAGAGTCCTGACTAAGCCACATAGAAAGCATCAAAGAAACATAAAAACAGATTTTCTTTTTCTACAAGGAATTTATTGGAGAAGGAAAAACAATTAAGGCTAAGTGCTAAGGTAATGACAGATCAGAAGGTCTCAGAACACATGGTAATTTTGACTCTGGTCTCCATGCTCAGAGGCAGCAGATTTGGTAGCGTATTATAAAGAATCGGTTGCAGGACCCATGGACACGTTCAAAAAATTCACAATGCCTTCTGCAGGTGCATTTCAAGACCTTTCTTGAGCCTGAGAACACAGAGAACATCAGGCATTAAGTAAGGAGAGCAACATTTTGTGATATCATACAATAATATGAAGATGTACTGTACGTGGTACAGAATAGGTTTGTTGTATTGGTGAGATCACAGCCAGCATACTGATCAACTCCAAATACTTGGAAATAAGCATTTAACAAGTGTTGATCACATGCCCATCTTGACACCCATTTCACACTCCTTTACCTTTTTTGGGTTTTCCTGACTCTAAATCTACTCTCTTAAGCAAAGCAAATTTTTCTTTCCATAGAAAAATTATTAATCAGATATAAAAAGTTCTAATCAACATATTCTATATTTTAAAACTATTCCAAAGATAATTTTTAGATCAAAATATTTAAAAGAAAGGCAATCAAGTACATTTTTTGCTTCTCACTATTACTCCTATGACTATGACAGTGAAGATCCTAGAGCATCACCAGAAACAACTATCTGCACCAGACTTCTCTTCATAGGATTCCAGGGCACACCTTCAATCCTCTCTCAGAGACTCCCAACTGAGAAGGAAATCAGGGAACAACACCCTTCAAAATAGCCACAAATAATATAAAATACTTGGGGGGTAAATCTAACCAAGCAAGTGAAGGACCTGTATGACATGAACTTCAAGTCCTTGAAGAAAGAAGTTGAAGAGGCCATCAGAAGATGGAAATATCTCCCATGCTCATGGATAGGTAGGATCAACATAATAAAAATGGCCATCCTACCAAAAGCAATATACAGATTCAATGCAATTCCTATCAAAATACCAATGAAATTCTTTACAGACTTTGAAAGAACAATTCTCAACTTCATATGGAATAACAAAAACCCAGAATAGCTAAATCAATCCTGTACAATAAAAAACATCTGGAAGTATTACCATCCTGATTTCAAGCTATACTACAGATCAATAGTAATAAAAACAGCATGGTACTGGTATAGAAACAGACCAGTTGATCAATGGAATTGAATTGAAGTCCCAGAAAAAGCCCACACACCTATGGTCACTTAAGTTTTGACAAAGAAACCAAAACCTTGCAGTGGAAAAAGGATAGCATCTTCTACAAATGATGCTGGTCTAACTGGATGTCAACATGTAAAAGAATGTAAATAGACCCATACTTATCACCTTGCACAAAACTTAAGTCCAAGTGGATCAAAGACCTTAACATAAAGCCCAATACACTAAATCTAATAGAAGAGAAAGTGGGAAAAAACCTCAAGCTCATTGGCACAGGTGACAACTTCCTGAACAGAACACCAATACCTCAGGCTCTAAGACCAACAATCAATAAATGGGACCTCATGAAACTGAAAAACTTCTATAAGACAAAGGAAACTGTCATTTGAACAAAACGGCCACCTACAGAGTGTGAAAAGATCTTTACCAACCTCACATCTGACAGAGGGCTAATATCCATAATTTATAAAGAACTCAAGAAATTAAACACCAAGAAACCAAATAATCCAATCAAAAAATGGAAAACAGAGCTAAACGGAGAATTCACAAAGGAGGAATCACTAATGGCCAAGAGACACTTGAAGAAATGCTCAACATCCTTAATCATCAGAGAAATGCAACTCAAGATGACTCTAAGATTCCATCTCACACTTGTCAGAATGGCTAAGATCAACAACTCAAATCACAGCATGCGCTGGCCAGGCTGTGGAGAAAGGGGAACACTCCTCCATTGCTGGTGGGAGTGCAAACTTGTACAACCACTATGGAAATCAGTGTGGCAATATCTTAGAAAACTTTGAATAGCTCTACCTCAAGGTCCAACCATACCACTTCTGGGTATACATCCAAACATTTCCTCACCAAACCACAAGGATATCTCCTCATCTATGTTCATATCAGCCTTATTTGTAATAGTTAGAAGCTGGAAACAACTTAGATGTCCCTCAACAGATGAATGGATGAAATAACTGTGGTACATTTACACAATGGAATACTACTTGGCTATCAGAAACATGGAAATTGTGCAATTTGCAGCCAAATGGATGGAACTAGAAAATCCTGAGTGAGCTAACCCAGACTCAGAAAGATGCGCATGGCATCTATTCACTAATAATTGGATTTTAGCCATGTAGTACAGTATAACTTCTTACGACTAACACAACAAAAGGATCAGGAACATAGACCTTGTTACCTATTAGTGGAGTTGCCATATAGGGCCCAGTGCAAGAGGAAACTCTTAACCCTCATATAACCATTGAACCGAGGGGGACTGATATGTAAGGGCAACCCACTCCGGAGAAGTAGGATAGGTGGGAGACGGGTAGAGGGTAGGAGGGTCAGGCTGGGAGGTGGAAAGAGGGGACTGTGATGGAGATGTAACTTGAAGTAGTAAATAAACAAAACAGAACCAAAAAAGAGCTCCTTTTAGTCACAAACAATAACAAAAAGATTTGGTTGCAGGTCCCATGGACATGTTAAAAAAATTGCAATGTTTTCTGTAGGTGCATTTCAAGACCTTTCTTGAACCTGAGGACACAGAGAGAGCATCAGACATTAAGTAAGGAAAACATGTGGTTTGTGATAGTTTACAATGCTATGAGTACGCATTGTATGTGGTACAGAATAGGAGACAATATAGCCAGCACCACAATCAACTCCAAATACTTGGAAATAAGCATATAAGTATTGATCGCATGCACGACTTAATACCCACTTCAAACCCCTTCACCTTTTTTCTTTTCCTGACTCTAAATCTACTCTCTTAAGCAAGCAAATTTTTCTTTCTATAACAAAATTATTAATCAGATATAAAACTACTAATCAACATATTCTATATTTTAAAATTATTACAAAGATAACTTTTAAATCAAAAAATTTTAAAGAAAGACAATCAAGTACATTTTTTGTTTCTCACTATTACTCCTATGACTATGACAGTGAAGATCCTAGAGCATCACCAGAAACAGCCACCTGCACTAGACTCCTCTTGACAGGATTCCAGGGCACAGCTTCAACCCTCTCTCAGGACACTCCAAGTCTCTATTGGCACCATTACTCACCTGCAGCTTGAATAGAAAACACTTCTGGGTTTTCAAAGGAGGTGAACACATCCTGGTCCTCTACCCTTGGCTGTTCTTCAATTTTAGTCTCCTCAGTTGCTTCTGGGAGAGGACCAGCCTGGGTCTGGAAGGCCAGCAGGACAAGGGCAGAGAGGAGGACAAGTGTCTTCATGGCTGAGTGTTACCTGGAGGATTGACAAGCAGGAGCTCAGTGTGTGGAGATTGAGGGGCAGTATTTATAGGGCCGTCATGAGAAGGAGCAGAGCAGGCCCCACAGTGAGAGAAAGCACTCATTGATGGGAAGTGGGAGAGACTGCTGCCCTCAAGATCCCTTTGATGTCCCTCTGTCCTCAGAGCTTCCATCATGATGTTGGTCTGTGTGTTTAGTGACTCCCTCCCTTCCAGCAGATAATGATGAAGGACCCTTGGTGTATTTCTCTGTTTCCCATCTGCTTAAATATTTAACTTTCAGTGGCGGGGAATGAAAAGAGGCAGCCATTTCCTAATTTAGCAATCTCATGGAACAAGGGGCTTTTGTGTTCTGAAGTTGGAGCCTGCTGTTCTCAGAAAGTGTAGAACCTGGACCAGACTTGAGAGATGGTGATTGGACAGTCAGTTCTTTGTGTGATTCATGGTCATATAACCCTCATGAAGGAAGACCTTGTGGATGCCCTCCTTTGCGGATATTATAGAGAAAGTAAGATAGTCTTATCATACCTTTAGTGAATGGAGTTAAAGAGGAGATGAGGGACAGAGTTGGTCAGAGTGAAGCTAGAGTAGGTTGTGCTGAAGAAGCCAGAGTGACTGAACACATCTCATGAGAGTGTTCCCAGTGCCTCTTCACACTTGGGAAATGTCAAGTGATGTGTGATCCACATGTCTGAGATTCTGTGTTTTTTTTTTTTTTTTTTAACTTTTAGAAAACTTGAACTTACCTATAGAAACAGAATCCATAATATAGAGAGAATGATATGCTTCTTTCCAATCTAAAGGTGTGCCATGCTTTCATACATGGAAACTTTTCTGTACAGTTTTATCCCTTTTCCTTCACTATGTCTACACAAAGAGATACAGAACATTCTATTTTCAATGAATGTATGGAGACCTAGAGTTTTAAGTGCTAGCTCATATTTACATGTTGATAAATACTTCTCAATTGTTAAAATGTTTCATTTACAGCTGTGTGCAACATAAGCAAAGTTGTAAGAATATGATTTTACATACACATATTTTAACATAGATAACGTATACAGATATGTATATGATATTGCCTAATGGGACATGACTTCTTGTACACTTTGGTAGACTTAGATTCAAAAAGCACATCTTGTATGTCAGACACATCACTGTCTTCCTGATCTTCACAGAGTTAGCCTCAGTCACCCTTACTAAAATATTAACATTCAAAAGACTATACCATAATTTTCTGTCAATATACACAGATCAGTGCTGATGTTGCCAAATATAATCTTAATTTTGTATCAATATACAAAAATAAATGCTGATGTGTCCAAATATAATCATAATTATATATCAGTTGCCAAATATGTATGGACTGGACATTGGGAATGTATGTTATACCTTATAATTTTCATAATTCTGGCTTAATTATTCTTATTGTTTTGTATTGTATTTATTGTTATAAGAAAAAGAGCCTTTTATCAGACTAAAAGGGGGAGCTGTTGGGGAGACAAAGATACACCATAATTTAAAAAAAAGCAGACAGAAGGATGAGGGGCAAAAGGGTAGGAGGGTGGGACCAGAAGAGGAGGAGGGAGTGGACTATGATTGAGATGTAATGTGAGGAAACAAGTAAATGTAATTTAAATAAATAAGTAAATAAATAAATGCTTTACCCTGAAAAAAAAAAAAAAGACCAAACCTTACTCAATTGAATGAGCACAGGAACATCCAGGCCTGCTACACAATGAACAGCCAGGAACAGACAGGCATGACCAAAGGCCAGCATAAGAACACAACCAACAATGGCCAGTTCTATATGGCATCTTTGGAGCACAGATATCCTACTGCAGCAAATCCTGGTTATGCTAACAAAACTGATGCACAAGAAAATGACCTTAAATCAAACCCTGTAATGATGACAGAGGCCTTACAAGAGGAAATGTATAAATCTCTTAAAGAAATACAGGAAAATTCAATCAAATAGATGAACGAAACGAATAAATCCTTTAAATAAATGCAGGAAAATACAAGCAAACAAGTGAAGGAAATGACTAAAACAATACAAGAATTGAAAGTGGAAATAGAAGCAAAAAAGAAAGCACAATCTGAAGGAATTCTGAAGGTATAAAACCTATAAGAGAGATCAGGAAGTACAGACACAAGCATCACCAAGATATTACAAGAGACAGAATAGATAATCCCAGGCCTCGAATATACAAATGAAGAAATCAATACATTGGTAAAAGAAAATGTTAAATCTAAAAAGTTTCTGACACAAAACTTATAAGAAATATGGGACACTATGTAAAGACCAAATCTAAAAATAATAAGAGTAGTAGAAGGAGAAGTCTCCCAGATCCAAGATCCAAAAACATTTTCAGCAAGATCATAGAAGAAAACTTCCCCAACCTAATGAAAGAGATACTTATAACCATACAAGAAGCTTACTGAACACCAAATAGAGGGAACCAAAAAAGAAATTCCTCCTGCCATATAATAATGAAAACACTGAACATACAGAACAAAGGAAGACTATTAAAAACTGCAAAGGGAAAAGGCCAAGTAACATATAAAGGCAGACCTTTCAGAATTACACCTGACTTCTCTACAGAGACTCTTAAATCCAGAAAGGCCTGGGAAGACATTTTCAGACTTTACAAATCCACAGATGTCAACCCAAACTACTATATTCAGCAATACTTTTAATCACCATAGATGGAGAAGACAAGATATTCACTGACAAAACCAAATTTAAACAATACTTATCTAGAACACAGCCCTATAGAAGGTGATAGAAGGACAACTCCAACCCAAGGAAGCTAATTACACCAAGTAAAACATAGGAAATAAATAGTCTCAAAACCAAAAGAAGGTAAACACACACACACAAACACACATGCTCTTTCTCGCTCGCTCTCTACCACTACCAACATCAAAATAACAGAAAGTAATAGTTATTGGTCACTAGTATCTATCAACATCAATGGGATCAGTTCCCCAATAAAAAGACACAGACTAACAGAATGATTCAAAAACAAGATCCATCATTCTACTGTGTACAAGAAACACACCTCAGCAACAAAGATAGACATTATTTCAAGGTCAAGGGCTGTAAAAAGGTTTTCCAAGAAGACAGACCCAAGAAGCAAGCAGAGGTAGCCATTTTTCTAGCCAATAAAATTGATTTTCAGCTAAAATTAATCAAAGGTGATAGGGAAGGACACTTCATACCTATTAAAGGAAAAGTCCACCATGATGATAACTCAATTCTGAACATTTAGCCCTAAATGCAAGGGTACCCTTATTCTTAAAAGAAACATTACTAAAACTTAAATAACACATCAATCCCTAAATATTAATAGTGGGAGATTTCAACACTCCAATCTCATCACTGGACAGATCATCGAGACAGACACTAAACAGAGAAAATTTGAAACTAAGAGACACTATGAATCAAATGGGCCTAACAATATCTACAGAACATTTCATCCAAACACAAACAAATATACCTTCTTCTTCACACCTCACAGAACTTTCTACAAAACTAACCATATACTTGGTCACAAAATAAACCATAATTGATACAAGAAAGTTGAAATAACCCCTTGTATCTTATCCAATCACCATGGATTAAAGCTGGACTTCAACAACAATAGAAACTACAGAAAATCTACTAACTCATGGAAACTGAACATCTCTCTACTCAATGACAATGGGGTCAGGGAGGAAATAAAGAAAGAAATTAAAAATTTTCTACAATTCAATGAAAATAAAGGCACAAGATGCCTAAACCTATAGGGCACAAGGAAAGGAGTGTTGAGAGGAAAGATCATAGCACTAAGTGCCTTCATAAAGAAATTGGAGAGATCTCATACTAGAAACTTAAATGCACATCTGAAAGCTCTAGAACAAAAAGAAGCAAACACACCCAAGAGGAGTAGATGGCAGTAAATAATCAAATTCAGGGCTGAAGTCAATATAATAGAAACAAAGAGAACAATAGAAAAAAATCAATGAAACCAAGATCTGGTTCTTTGAGAAAATTGACAAGATAGATAAATCCTTAGCCAAACTAACTAAAAGGCAGAGAGACAGTATCCAAATTAACAAAATCAGAAATGAAAAGGGGGACATAATAACAGACATTGAGGAAATCCAAATAATAATAAAGTCTTACTTCAAAAGCCTATACTCTACCAAATGGAAAATCTAAATGAAATAGATGATTTTCTTGATAGATTCCACAGACCAAAGTCAAATCAGGAACAGATAAACAAATTAAAGATTCCCATAACCCCTAAGGAATGAGAAATTCTCCCAATTGAAAAAAAAAAAAAAAAGACCTGGGCCAGCTGGTTTTAGTGAAGAATTCTACCAGACATTCAAAAAAGACCTAATACCAATACTCCTCAAACTATTCTATAAAATAGAAACAGAAAAAGAAGGAATTTTGCCAAGCTCATGCCATTAATCTACCATCACCGTGATACCTAACCCACAAAAAGACTCAACTGAAAAAGAGAATTTCAGACCAATCTCCTTCACAAGCATTGATTCAGAAATATTCAATAAAATACTGGCAAACTGAATCCAAGAACACATCAAAAATATCATCCACCATAATCAAGTAGGCTTCATCCTAGGGATGCAGGGATGTTTCAACATACAAAAATCCATCAATGTAAACAAAATGTGCCATATGAGGAAACTGAAAAACAAAATCCACATCATCACCTCATTAGATGCTGAAAAATCCTTTGACAAAATCCAACATTCATTCATGATAAAAGGCTTGCAGATATCTAGTACACAAGGCCCACAGTTAAACATAATAAAGGCAATATACAGCAAGCCTATAGCCAACATCAAATTAAATGAAGAGAAACTTAAAGCAATTCTACTAAAATCAGGAACAAGACAAAGCTGTCAGTTCTCCTCGTATCTCTTTAATATAGTACTTGAAGTTCTAGCTAGAGTAATAGGAAAACTAAAGGAGATCAAAGGGATACAAATTGGAAAGGAAGAAGTCAAATTATTCCTATTTGCAGATGATATGATAATATACATTAGTGACCCCCAAAACTCTACTAGAGAACTCCCACAGCTGACAAACACCTTCAGCAGAGTGGCTGAATACAAAATTAACTAAAAAAATCAGTAAGCTTCCTTTATACAAATGATAAGCAGGCCAAGAAAGAAATAACGGAAACACCTCCCTTTGCAATAGCTACAAAAAATATATAATACCTTGGTGTAACACTAACAAAGCAAGTGAAAGAACTGTTTGATAAGAACTTCAAGTCCCTGAAGAAAGAAAGATACCAGAAGATGGAAAGATCTCCCATGCTTGTGGAATGGTAGAATTAACATAGTAAAATAGACCCTCTTATCAAAAGCAATCTACAGACTCAATGCAATTCCCATCTAAATACCAACACAATTATTTACAGACCTTGTAAGAAAAATTCTTAACTTTATATGGAATATTAAACATCTCAGGATAGTAGGGGCAAGATGGCGGTGATCAAGTCAGACAAATTCTGATCATCAGGAAGGCCGATTGGACAACTGCAGAGTTATACTACTGTTGAACGGCAGTTTGTGAGATGCAAGCCTATCTGGGCTTACCCAGCAACACCAGGAACAATAAAGAATTCGGTATTGGAAACATAGACACTGGAGAATCAAAGTCCCTAGACACGGGACATGGAGCACTTTCTGGGAGACTGCACTCCTTGCCACAGTGGAAGAGACAGTATATCAGATCCTTTCAGGATGCCAGCTGGCAGTTTCAACCTCCAAACAGAGGAATTCCTCAGTTTCCTGTACCTGCAGTGTCTGTGCCGGTGTTAGGACATCAAGGAGACTAGCAGAGCCATTAGGTAAGATGAAGGGCGATTCTCCCTGGGATATTCAGTTTGGTGACATCTGGCTGACCAGTAACTGTGAGGTGCTGAGCTTCCCTGAGCCCAAGTCCACTGTGGGCAAGATAGAGAATACAAATTGGAACTCACCCCCACCTGACTACATGGGGTCTGATGGAAGCCCCTGCCAACCCAGGCAGTCTGCTCTGGAACACTGCGATTCAGGCAGGGAAATCCCTGAGACTCCCTGAGTGAACTCCATATTGGAACTCTCTGTCTGTGCTCATTTCAGCAGAGCACTCAATCTACAGCCTCAGTCTAGTGTATCTAGATCTCCACCCAGAGCAGTGAAAGAGTCCTGGACTGGGGTGTGCTACCCGAAGGGGCAGGCAGTGCCCAAACACAGAACTTCTTGCAGAGAGGCACAGGCTGATCCTGGGACCCCACTAAATATAGCTTGGGAGGACTATTCCTACAGTCCTGACACCCTAACTACAGGGAGTCTTTTAGAAGCCCCTCTGACCCAGACAGGCTACACTGGAACACAGCATCTCTGACAGAGAAAAGGCCACTGAGATCCCTCCTGAGTCCAAATGCTGGAGACGATTTGTAAACTCACTGCCCACACCCACTGTAGGAGGGCTCTCAGTCTACTGCCTCAGTTTACAGCATCTAGATCTCAGTAGGGAGCAGTAAAGCAGTTCTGAACTATTGCGTGTGGCCTGAGCAGTGGGCTGCACCGACCCAAAGAACTTGTGACTGAGAGGCACAGGTTGATCTTGAAACCCCCGGAGAAGAGCATGGAAGGACCACAACCACAGTCCTGACACCTTAGCCACAGGGAAACTGGCAGAAGCCATGTCGTGCAGGCAGGCTACATTGCAGCATTTGGCTTTGTTCTGGAACACTGCAGATTCTGGCTGGGAAAAGGCAACTGAGCATCACTGAAGGCAGGGTGTGAATTACACATCAGATCTCCCTAACTGCACCTATCTTGCCACTCAGCTGAATACCCAGGCTACAACACAGAGAGCTCTGACTCAGGAGCAGTAAAATAACTCTGAATCATTGCTCATTGTCTGGGTGACATGAGCTGTACCAGATCACAGTGCTTCTGGCTATAAGGTGCATGTTGAACCTGAGAACCCCTTAAGAGCAGCTTGGGAGGACCAGGATCACGGTCCCAATGCATAAGCTGCAGGAGAGCTGTAGCTCCAGCATACAGTTTGTGGCCTGCCAACCTGCACCCACATCACTAAGAAGACCAATTGGATCTCAGGAACCTACAGGGAGGAATAACACATCCCACTACAACCTCTGACCTGAGTTCCCAATTGGGACACAACAGGAAGAGGTGAGCTCTGGAAGACACACTGAGAACCAGCCCCCACACAAGGCCCCATCCAGCCTGTAGAGAGTTACAGATCACCAAGTTATACAACTTCTACACCAAAGTGCCCTTCTTGGCACCAAGCCCAGAAGGCACCAGGAACAAACAGCTAAGAACAACCAGATGAGTAAAGGCCAGCAAAAGAACAGAACTGACAAAAGTCAGGGAAGTATGACTCCAACAAAATTCAGCTATGCTAGTACAGCAAGCTCTGACCATCCCACCACAGCTGAAACACATGAAAATGATGAGAAATCTATACTTTGGAAAGTGATTAAAAGAAATTAAAACTTTGAAAGAATTTAAAGAATCATCAATTTTACAAGCAAAAACAATGGGGAATACCATTAGAGACCTCCAAGCCAACGCAGCCCAGCATAAACGAGAAAGAGACAAGGCAATGAAAGAATTGAAAGATTTGCAGACAAAGGCAAACAAATTGGAACAAGAAACGTGTAAAACAAGAAAAATTGTTCAAGATTTGAAATTGGAAGTGGAAACAATAAAGATAATACAAGCAGAGATAATCTTGGAGGTGGAAAATCAAGGGAGGAGAACAGGAACTACAGACATGAGTATCAAAAAGGGGATACAAGAGATGGAAGACAGAATCTCAGGAATGGAAGATTTGATTGAAGAAATCAGTACAACAACCAAAGAGAAAGAGAAATCTAAAAATGTTCTCACCCACAACATCCAAGAAATCAAGGACTCAATGAAAAGACAGAACCTAAGAATTATATGCATAGAGGAAAAAGAAGACTCCTGACTTCAACGTCCAGGAAACATCTTCAACAAAATCATAGAAGAAAACTTCCCAAAACTAAAGAAAGAGATGCCTGTAAAGTTCCAAGAGGCATACAGAACACCAGACAGATTAGATCAGAAAAGAAATTCCTCTTGCCACATAATAATTGAAACTCCAAATGTACAGAACAAAGAAAAAATATTAAAAGCTGTAAAAGAAAAAGGTCAAGTAACATATAATGGCAGATCCATCAGAATTACACCTGACTTCTCCTCAGAAACTTTAAAAGCCAGAAGGGCCTGGGAAGATGTCCTACAAGCCCTAACAGAACATAGATGCCTGTGTAAAAAACTATGACTAATTAAATTGTTTAATCAGTATTTATATTATTGTTAATTGGTTTGGCGGTTGTTAATTCTCATCCAGACATTATAAATGAGCACACAGAGACACAGGATGGATTTTAACAAGCCTTGGCCTGAGTTGGGCAATCCTGGCCCATCTAAGCTAGCTCTTAATTCTATTGCCCAAATATGATCCGATATATACATATGTCCCCTTGGACTGCCATTTTCCATGCCATGCCGATGTTCCTGGCCATGCGGAATGAGGTACTTTTTCCTAACCCATGGTGTGTGTCTTCGTTCTTGCTGCTTGTGGCTGGAATGAATTAATCCTCTGTCTAAAGCGCAGACTTCCTGCTCTAAACCCAGGAAGTTCCACCTTTCTCTGTCTTTGCCCAATCTCAGTCCTAGGCATTTTATTTAACCAATCAGATTCAATGTAAGTAACAGACAGCAAGCAGAACTAATTAATTAAAATTTAGAATGCTTAACACTACCCCAACATGCCTGGACAGAATACTATACCCAGCAAATTTCTCTATCAACATAGATGGAGAAAACAAGATATTCCATGACAAAACCAAATTTAAACTGTATCTACCCATAAATCCAGCCCTACAGAAGATCCTAGAAGGAAAATTCCAACCAAAAGAAGATAACTACACCCAAGAAAACAGAGGAAGCAAAAAACTCCACTGCAGCTGCACCAAAAGAAACATACACTCATGCCCTACATTAAAATAATAGGAAATAACAATCTTTGGTCATTAATATCCATCCACATCAATGGACTTAACTCCCCAGTAAAAAGACACAGGCTCATCGTATGGATCCATAAACAAGACCCAACATTTTGCTGCATACAAGAAATGCATCTCACTAACAATGATAGATGCTACCTCAGAGTAAAGGGCTGAAAAAAGGTTTTCCAAGAAAATGGGCCCAGGAAGCAAGCTGGAGTAGCCATCCTAATATCAAATAAAATAGACTTTCAACTGAAGTTAATAAAAAAAAGATAGGGAAGGGGCACTAAATACTCGTTAAAGGAAAAATTCATCAGGACGACATCTCAATGCTGAATATCTATGCCCCAAATACAAGGCCACCCACATTTGTAAAAGAAACTCTTCTAAAGCTTAAAACTCACATTGATCCCTACACATTAGTAGTGGGTTACTTCAACACCCCACTCACGACAATGGACAGGTCATTGAGACAGAAACCAAACAGAGAAATAATGAGCCTAAGGGAAGTCATGAACCAAATGAACCTAACAGATATGTACACAACATTTCACCCAAACATGAAAGAATACACCTTCTTTTCAGCACTGCATGGAACCTTCTTTAAAATCAACCAGATAGTGAGACACAAAGCAAGCCTCAATAGATATAAGAAAATTGAAATAGCCCCTTGTATTTTATCAGAACACCATTGAATAAACATGGTGGACTTCAGCAACAACAGAAATAACAGAAAGACTACACATTCAGGGAAACTGAACAACTCTCTACTGAATGACTACTGGGTCAGGGAAGTAATAAAGAAGGAACTCAAAGACTTTATAAAATCCAACGACAATGAAGGCACAACATACACAAACCTATGGGACACAATGAAAGCTATGCTATGAGGAAAGTTCATAGCACTAAGTGCCTTCAAAAAGAAAACTGTGACAGCTCATATTAGCAAATTAACAGCAGAACTGGAATAACTGGGAAAAAAAAGAAGCAAACACTCCCAAGAGGAGCAGAAGGCAGGGAATCATCAAACTTAGGGCTGAAATTGACACCTTAGAAACAAAAAGAACAATACAAAGAATCAACGAAACCAAGATTTGGTTCTTTGAGAAAATCAACAAAATAGACAAACCCTTAGCCAAATTAACTAAAAGGCAGAGGGGAAAATTCCAAATCAACAAAATCAGAAATGAAAGGGAGAAATAACAACAGACATCACGGTAATCCAGAGAATATTTGGATCCTACTTTAAAAATCTGTACTCCACCAAATTTGAAAACTTAAGTGAAATGGACAATTTTCTTGATAGATTCCACCTACCGAAGCTAAATCAAGATCAGATAAACAGATTAAACAGCCCTATAACCCATAAGGAAATAGAAACAGCCATTGAAAATCTCCCAACCGGGCTGGAGAGGTGGCTCAGAGGTTAAGAGCACTGGCTGTTCTTCCAAAGGTCCTGAGTTCAATTCCCAGCAACCACATGGTGGCTCACAGACATCTACATTGAGATCTGCTGCCCAGGCATATATGTAGAGCAAATACTGCATACATAATAAATAATAAATGAATGAATGAATAAATAAATAAATGTTTAAAAAAACAATCTCCCAATCAAAAAAAAAAAAAGCCCAGGGCCAGATGGCTTTAGCATGGAATTCTACTGGACCTTCAAAGAGGAGCTAACACCAATACTTTTCAAACTCTTTCACAAAACAGAATCTGAAAGAACATTGCCAAACTCATTCTACGAGGCCACAATCACCCTGATTCCTAAACCACACAAAGACCCAACAAAGAAAGAGAACTTCAGACCATTCTCCCTCATGAACATAGATGCAAAAATACTTAATAAAATACTAGCAAACCGAATTCAAGAACACATTAAAAGTATCATACACCATGATCAAGTAGGCTTTATCCCAGGGATGCAGGGACGGTTCAACATACGAAAGTCTATCAACGTCATTCACCATATAAACAAGATGAAAGAAAAAAACCACATGATAATCTCGCTAGATGCAGAAAAAGCATTTGACAAAATCCAACACTCCTTCATGCTAAAAGTTCTGGAGAGAACGGGCAAACAAGGACCGTACCTAGAAATAATAAAGGCAATATACAGCAGGCCAGTGGCCAACATCAAAATAAATGGAGAGAAACTTGAAGCATTTCCTGTAAACTCAGGGACAAGACAAGGATGTCCACTTTCACCATATCTCTTCAATATAGTACTTGAAGTTCTTGCTAGAGCAATAAGACAACTAAAGGAGATCAAGGGGATAAACATCGGAAATGAAGAAGTCAAATTATCACTATTTGCAGATGATATGATAGTATACATAAGCGACCCCAAAAAGTCCACCTAAGAACTCTTACACCTGATAAACACCTTCAGCAAAGTGGCTGGATACAAAATTAATTCAAAAAAAATCAGAAGCCCTTCTTTATACAACAAACAAATGGGCTGAGAAAGAAATAAGGGAAACAACCCCCTTCACAATAGCCACAAACAACATAAAATACCTGGGGGTAACTCTAACCAAGCAAGTAAAGGACCTGTACAACAAGAACTTCAAGCCCTTGAAGAAAGAAATGGAAGAGGCCTTTAGAAGATGGAAAAATCTCCCATGCTCATGGATAGGTAGGATCAACATAATAAAAATGGCCATCCTACCAAAAGCAATATATAGATTCAATGCAATTCCTATCAAAATACCAACACAATTTTTTATAGACTTGGAAAGAGCTAGTCTCAATTTCATATGGAACAACAAAAAGCCCAGAATAGCTAAACCAATCCTGTACAATAAAAAAAACATCTGGAGGTATTACCAT
This sequence comes from Lophiomys imhausi, assembly GCA_907164525.1. Lineage (NCBI taxonomy): Eukaryota > Metazoa > Chordata > Mammalia > Rodentia > Muridae > Lophiomys > Lophiomys imhausi. Next base: position 25,127 of record CAJQZJ010030747.1, on the reverse strand, counting down.
CCCAGATTTCAAGCTGTACTACAGAGCAATAGTTGTAAAAACAGCATGGTATTTGTATAGAAACAGACCAGTAGATCAATGGAATCGAATTGAAGATCTAGAAATAGACCCACACACTTATGGCCACCTAATTTTTGACAAAGAAGCCAAAACGGCACAATGGAAGGACAGCATCTTCAACAAATGGTGCTGGTCCAACTGGATGTCCATTTGTAAAAGAATGAAGTTAGACCCATACTTATCACCTTGTACAAAACTTATGTCCAAGTGGATCAAAGACCTTAACATAAGGTCGGTCACACTAAATCTACTAGAAGATAAAGTGGGAGAAACCCTCAAACTAATTGGCACAGGCGACAACTTCCTGAACAGAATACCAACAGCTCAGGACTTGAGATCAACAACCAATAAATGGGACCTCATGAAACTGAAAAGCTTCTGTAAGGCAAAGGACACTGTCATTCGAACAAAACGGCAGCCTACAGACTGGACGAAAATCTTCACCAACCCCACATCTGACAGAGGGCTAATATCCAATATCTACAAAGAACTCAAGAAATGGCAGGCCAAGATGGCAGCGACCTACACTGACGCATTTTGAACGCGGGGAAAAAAGAGCCATAAAAAACACAGAGTTATTGGGCACTGTGCAAAAACCGGAGGGGCTAGACCCCCCCCTGGGAACACTCACAGCTCCCAAGGGACTGTTAAAAGTCCCAGGGCAAGGCTCTCCCCATCTCTCACAGACACGGAGGCCACTAAACCCGGGTTTCGGGAACTCCCATTTGGAGAGGCGCCTGGTAAGATCGATCCCAACTTACAGCAGGCAGAATCAGGGTCCACTTGGCCATAGATCGCTGGCCTATTGGGCTCCCCACACATCAGGTTGAACTTATACCCACTTAAAAAACTTTGCGAGATAGTGGAAGGCTTAGCAAGGAACAAACAGGGGGCTCAGCTGGTGGTCCGCAGCCGCTCGTGAAGCGGAGGGCGGGAGGTTCCGAGAGAGTGTGGGAAGCTGGGAACACAAAGGCGGGAGGGAGGGGCTGAATCCCGCACACTCACAGTAGCGCAGCTGGAGAGGGAGCACGGCCGGCAGGGCCAAACCCCCGCGAGTCCATGGCAGGTCATCTGGGGAGAGAGACAGGCGTGGGCGGGGCCAGGGATCCGTGCACCGTGGAGCTGCTGGGACGAGAGGTCCACTCAGGCAGCCGGAGGATCCGGGGCTTGGGGTACCCACGGGACCCGTGGCGGCGCAGACAGGAAGGGAATCAGGCACAGAGTCCAGCCCTGTGGCGAGAAGCCTAGAGAGAAACCAGAAATCGGGACCATAGCTGTATCCTGGAAAATCCAGACATATTAGGTGTGGAGCCAGACCCTGTCAGTCTCCGTGATGACAAACAAAGCCCACAGAATCTGTGCCTGGGCAAACAGGCCCATACCATCAGAACCATTACAGGCTGATAACTCAGAGTGCAACATAGGGAAGTCTGAATTGGGAGCAGTGAAACAATCCTGGTCCATTACTCACAACCTGGGAATAGGCTGCACCAGCTCACAGTGCCTCTGGCGATTAAAACCACAGTGACCTTGAAATCCCCCTGTAAGCAACGACAGATAGCCAAGTAACTCAATCCCTGCACCAAATCATCCACTGTGGTTCCAAGCACGGAAATCTGACAGCTAAATGCATCCAATGGCGAAAGGTAAAAAAAAAAATAGAAATCAAGGAATTATGACTCCAACAAAGCAGAACCATCCTAGCTCATCCAATTCGGATGACCACACACCAACAGAAACACATGAAAACATTGACAATTCTGCATTATGGAAAGTGATAGAGTCCCTGCAAGAAGAACTTAAATCTATGAAGGAATTCAAAGAAGCCACAATTCTACAAAACAAAACAAGGAACAACACCATTAAAGAGCTCCAAGCCAAGGTGACAGAGCTTGAACAGGAAAAGGAAAAAGCCATGAAAGATTTTCATACAAAAACAAGCAAGCTGGAGAAGGAAATGTACAAAACGAACAAAACCATACAAGACATGAAAATAGAAATAGAAACAATAAAGAAAACACAGTCAGAGTTAAAAGAGGAAGTGGAGAACCAAGGGAAGAGAACAGGAACTACGGATGTGAGTATCAACAATAGGATGCAAGAGATGGAAGACAGGATCTCAGGCATGGAAGATTCAGTGGAAGAAATCAGTACAACATCCGAAGAAAATGAGAAGGCTAAAAAATCTCTCACCCACAACATCCAAGAAATCAAGGACTCAATGAAAAGATGGAACCTAAGAATTATAGGTATAGAGGAAAGAGAAGACTCCCGACTCCAAGGTCCAGGAAATAAAAAAAGAGGGCAATTGTCCTAGGGTTGGGATTGGGGCAGGGCTCTGTTCTTATCATTCCAGGAGAATCGAAGCGTCCATTAGGGGAGCCCGGGGACGGCTGGACAGCGGAATCCTCAGCAGAGAGTAGCATCAGGCACCAAGGAGGACGAGTGACCCAGTTGATTCTGTCTGGCAGACTTCCTCAATAGCTGTCTCCATCGGGGGCCTGCAACCACCACAGCAATCCAATGTCACTGGGACCGCTCAGCTCTACACAATGCCCCGACAGGAACCTCAGTGAAACCTGCAAGATCAGCTTCTGCCTACAAACCCCTTAGGTCATCTAAACAGCTGAGAACAGAAGGACTGAACATAAAAGGAGTGTACTAACATTTTTAATCATTTTTTCCATTTGGGTTCAGGCCCCAAACAGCACTACTACGACCCAAATCAGCAGAAAGTCACTTTAAGAGAGTGACGTCCCATGCCCAGAGGGTGGGGAGGGTGTTTCTCCACCCTTCTTTTTGGTTATTTGAAGGATAACTGAAAACTCTGTTATGTAGGGGAAGAGACTACAAGCTGATAAATGGTCCTGTCTTAATGGGTTTTGGAGGTTAGCCCCAGGGAATTCTTACTTTTCCTTTTCTGTATCCTTCTTCCTCTCCTATGTAGGAGTGCATGGGCTTGAGAAAAATGAGATATAGACATAGCACAGGAAGGTCCAAGAAGAAGGGGCAGATTATTGAATATGCCCTTATACCTTTGTATATTGATACAAAATTAGTAGTTTATTTGGCTAAAGTGGTATTGACCATTGTTTATTGTGCAAAAATACGATTGTATTGGATTACACCGGTATTGATCTTTGTATATTGATACAAAATTAAGATTATAGTTGGCCACAATGTAATTGACCCTTGCATATGGACGTAATATTAAGATTATATTGGGCTACATAGGCATTGATCTTTGTATATTGATACATAATTAAGAGTATATTTAACCACAATTGAATAGATCTTTGTATATTGATACAAATTTAAAGGTAATGCTTCCCAATGGTATCATACCTAGAGATACTTAAAAATAAAATGTGAAGCTCTGACCTCTTGATACCAACCGTCTAAAACGGTCTAGGATAGTTAAAACAAACTCCTAGTCATGCAAACATGTCACTTTGTTAGCTACTATGACAGTCTATCACAGATATTCTCTGAACTACCCAGTAATCAAGTTGCTAAGAGACAAGCAACATTTGCTTATCTAAATACAAGAGATGGATAGGGCATCTTCAAAAACCCCTAGAGATCTGCAGAATATGGCATTCAAAGATGTTATCTTAAATCAATATTTTTTTTGATATCGAGACATATCAGCTCCTGACAGCACCCCCTATTCTACTCCAAGTAGAAGATAAGCATCGAAGAACCTCCACTATAAGATGGTTGAATTAGTGGCAAACCTTTCTCTTGGCATGGAAAAACCCCTTGCACCAACTGCAGACAGACTGCTGTCCAAAAAGGACAAAACTTGGTAGCAGGGAAGTCGACAGCCTAACTCTGCCAAGACAGGGTAGGTAAGTCCTTCATAATCCCTGCTCTACAACAAATGTCTGTCAGAGAAACAGGACCCAAAGGCTGAAGATTGATGCTGGAATGTATGAAGAGAAAATGGGAACTGTCCAGGCAGTCATTGGTATGTTCTTTCTTAGTTTTGGAAGCTGCAGGCCCTGCACTTCCTATATAAGCAAATATATTTATCCCTCTCAGGTCTCTGAGGTGGTTGAAGAGTAGACAGCTAGAGTCTCATAGTTAAATTTTGAGTTGTTAAGGAATCAAGAGGGTGTTATAGATCTAAGAAGATACTCTTAAAAGTGTGTTGCAAGATAATATGAATGTTGAGTCACATATAGACCTTTAAACTCATGGAGTTGGTTAGATAGTAGAATGTTAAAGTCAGGGGCCAAATATGTATAAACTGGACATTGGGAAGGTATACTGGGCCATTTAACTCTCATAAATGTGGCATATTTATATCTATTGTTTTGTATAATACTTACTGTTATAAGAGAAGGAACCATCTGTTGGACTGAAAGGGGAAACTTCTGGGGGGAAGAGGGTGGAAGGGCGGGATAGGAAGGGGGAATAGGGAGGGGTTTGTGACTGAGATGTAACTTGAAGAAAAAAAATAAAGTATTTATAAAAAAAAAAGAACTCAAGAAATTAAATGCCAAGAAACCAAATAATCCAATCAAAATATGGGGGACAGAGCTAAATAGAGAATTCACAAAGGAGGAATCCCTAATGGCTGAGAGACACTTGAAGAAATGCTCAACATCCTTAATCATCAGAGAAATGCAACTCAAGACGACTCTGAGATTCCATCTCACACCTGTCAGAATGGCTAAGATCAAAAACTCAAATGACAGCACATGCTGGTGAGGGTTTGGAGAAAGGGGTACCTTACTCCATTGCTGGTGGGAATGCAGGCTTGTGCCACCACTATGAAGGTCAGTCTGGCGATATCTTAGAAAACTTGGAATAGCTCTGCCTCAGCATCCAGCCATACCACTTCTGGGTATACACCCAAATGCCTCTTCACAGAATCCTAAGGAAGTTTCCTCATCTATGTTTATAGCAGCCTTATTTGTAATAGCTAGAAAGTGGAAACAACCCAGATGTCCCTCAACCGAGGAATGGATAAAAATAAAAAAAATAAAAAACCTGTGGTACATCTACACAATGGAATATTATTCAGCTATCAGGAACAATGAAATTATGCAATTTGCAGCCAAATGGATGGAACTAGAAAAGCTCATCCTGAGTGAACTAACCCAGACTCAGAAGGACACATATGGCATCTATTCACTTATAGTAGGATTTTAGCTATATCGTAGAAGGTATCGATACTACAACTAACACACCAAAGGAACTTGGACATAGACTTCTTATTTTTAATTTTTATTTATTTTTTATATATTAGTTATATTTTTTCTATTTTTTAGTCTTTTTTATCTATTGTATGCTTATTGGTTTGTTTGTTAGTAGTTCTCTCTCCCGGGCAACGAGACACTTTTCACTGATGGTACTGCCTCATAGATCCCCAATGAATGAAGAGGCTCTTGGCGCTCATACGACCTCTCAACTGAGATGAGGGACTGTTATGTAAGGACACCCCACCCCAGAGAAATGAGATAGAAGGGTTAGGAGGTAAAGAAAAAAAATGAAATGTGATGTTTCGGCCTTTTACTACTAATTATCATAAACTGTTTAGGATAATTAAGAAATGCAAACTAATGGTTATGCAAGCCGGTCATTCTGTTAGGTACTATGACAGCCTATTATAGTTACTTGCTAAGCTAATCAGAAATAAACCTGCTAAGAGACAAGCAATATCTGCTTACCCTAATATAAGAGATAGATAGGGCCTCTTCAAAAACCTCAAGAGATCTGCAGAATATGGCATTGAAAGATGTTTTTGTAACTTTTGATATTTTTGTATCAAGACATATCAACTCCTGACAGCACCCCCTATTATCCTCCAAGTAGAAGATGAGCATCGAAGAATCTCCAGTGGGAGATGATTGAATTAGTCGCAAGCCTATCTCTTGGTAGGAAAAGCCCCTTGCTCCAACTGTAGACAGAATGCTGTCCAAAAAGGACAAAACCTGGAAGCAGGTAAGTCGACAGCCTAGCTCTGCCAAGACAGGGTAGGTAAGTCCTTCATAATCCCTGCTCTACAATCAATGTGTGTCAGAGAAACAGGGCCAAATGACTGAAGATCGATGCTGTAATGTATGGAGAGAAAATGGAAACTGTCCAGGCAGCCACTGGTATGTCATTTCTTAGTTTGGGAACCTGGAGGCCCTGTACTTCCTATAAAATCAGATATATTTATCCCTCTCAGGTCTCTGAGGTGGTTGAAGAACAGATAGCTAGAGTCTCATAATTAAATTTTGAGTTGTTTAGGAGTCAAGAGAATGTTATAGATCTAAGAAGATACTTTTAAAATTGTGTTGCAAGTTAGTATGAATGTTGAGTTAGATATAGATCTTTAAACTCATGGAGATGTTTAGATAGTAGAATGTTAAAGTCAGGTTCCAAATACATATGGACTGGTCATTGGGAATGTACGTTAAGCCATATAACCCTCATAACTGTGGCCTAATTACCTCTGTTGTACTGTATTGTATTTATTATTATAAGAGAAAGAGCCATTTGTTGGACTGAAAGGGGAAACTGTAGGGGGAAATAAGATATACCTTAAACTTAAAAAAAAAGGAACAGGATGGGGGGTTGAGGGTGGGAGGGTGGGACTGGAGGGGGAATAGGGAAGGGACTGCGATTGAGATGTAACTTGAAGAAATAAAAAATAAATGAAAAAAAAACCTGACAAATCAGAAAACAAAACAAAACAAAAAACAACAACAACAAAAAACAAAGTGGAATACTGCTCGGTATCAAAAAAAAAAAAGGATGTCATGAAATTTGCAGGCGAATGGATGGAACCAGAAAAGATCACCCTGAGTGAGCTAACATAGAACTAAAAAAAAGACACTCACTCATAAACAGATAGTAGCTAATACATACAGGATAACCATGCTACAATCCACAGACCTAAAAAGAAAACTAAGTAATAAGGAGGGTTAAAGGGATGATTCTTGAACCCCTCTAAGCTGAGGAGATAAAATAGTCTTTGGAAGTGGATGGAGAGAGGGATGTCGACAGGAACACAACATTACTGCCATCTGAGAAACTTTACCCAGCAGAAAATGGAAACAGATACAGAGACCCACAGCCAAACATTAGGCAATAATCAGGGAGTCTTGAGGAAATGTCCAGGGAAGGTTTGATGAAGCTGTAGGGATCAAGGACACCACAAGAAGACCCACATAGAGATAATTAACTAGTATACAAGGGGGTTCATAGAGACAGAACCACCAACCAAAGAACTTACATGGACTGGTCCTAGGCCCACTACACATATGAAGCTGATGGGCTGCTTGGTCCTCAAGTGGATCCCCCAATAACTGGAACAAAATCTATTTCAGACTTAGAGGATGTTGTCTCCCCCTGGAGCTCATTTCCCTAGCAGAACTTGTCTTGTCTCAGTGGAAGAGGAGGCATTTAGACTTGATGCCATCTGACATGCCAAAGTGGGTTTGTTCTGGGGGGATTATAGGGGAAGTGGATGGGAGGGTGGGATTTGGAGGAGGGCAGGATGGGATGGTGATTGGATTGTAAAATAAATAAATAAAATTTTAAAATAATAAGAATAATTAATTCACACTTAAAAAAATGAACATGAAGTTTTCATCTAATCCCACTCTCATTCACTGTTGGTGGCATTTCAATCTGGTGCAGGAACTATGGAAATCAGTGTGGAGAATTCTCAAAAGACTATAAGTAAATCTCCATGGCACAATTGAACCACTCCTTGACAAATGCCCAAAGGACTCAGCATCCTACTCCACGGACACTTGCTCAATCATGTTCATTGGTGCTGTGTCCACAATGCTAGAAAATGGAAATAACCTAAATGTCCTTAAGCTGAAAATGTGGGATACATATTTGAGGGTGAGTCTAATCTAAAGGACAGTAGAAACAATAGAAAGAGAAATAGTTCAGAATCCAGATGTGTTTTCACTTTCTAACCTCCTGTTCCTCCTTGATATGTCTACTAAAATGTTACCAAGACTTCTTTTATAAAGGATTCACTGAAGTTTTTGCTACATGGCTTCGAATAGTCCTGAATAAGCCACATGGAAAACATCAAAGAAACATAAAAAAATATTTTTTTTATACAAGTAATTTATTGGAGACAGAAAACCTATTGAGGCTAAGTGCAAGGGTAAAGACAGATGATTAGGTCTCAGAGCACATGGTAATCTTGGCTCTGGTGTCCAAGCTCAGAGGCAGCAGAGTAGGTAATGTTTTAGAAAGCAGGGGCAAGTTCCATGGATACGTTCAGAAAATTCACCTGATTTTTTGCAGGTGCAATTCAAGACCTTTCTTGAGCCTGAGGACACAGAAAGAGCTTCAGGAATTAAGTAAGGAGAGCAGTAGTTTCTGATATCATATGTATGAAGACACACACTGTACATTGTAAAAAGTAGGTCTGTTGTATTGGTCACATCACAATTGCCACTTTGCTCAACTCCAAATACTTGTAAATAAAATTTTAACAAGTGTTGATCACATGCAGGACTTGACACCCACTTCACAGTCATTCAGCTTTTTTGTGTTTTCCTGACCCTAAATTTACTGTGCAAAGCAGATTTTTTCCTATAACAAAATTATTAATCAGATATAAAAAGTATTAATCAATATATTCTATATTTTAAAACTATTCCAAATGTAAATTTTTAGATCAAAAAGTTTAAAGGAAAGACAATCAAGTACATTTTTGACTCTCACTATTACTTCTATGACTATGATGGTGAAGATCCTAGAGCATCACCAGAAACAGCCACCTGCACCAGACTGCTCTTGACAGGATTCCAGGGCACACCTTCAGTCCGCTCTCAGGACACTCCAAGTCTCTGTTAGCACCATTTCTCACCTGCATCTTGAAGAGAAAATACTTCTGGTACTTTAAAGGATATGGACACACCCTGGTCCTCTACCTTTGACTATTCTTCAGTTTTAGTCTCCTTGGTTGCTTCTTAGAGAGAAAACAAGTACTTACTTGTAAGAAACAGCATCCATAATGTAGAGAGAGTGGTATGCTTCTTCCCAGTCCAAGGAAGTGCCACGCTTTCATATATGGACACTGTTCTGTACATGTGTTATACCTTTTCCTTCACTGTGTCTACACCAAGAGATACAGAACATTCTATTTTCAATGAACATATGGAGTCCCAGTGTTTTAAGTGCTAGCTTATATTTATACATTAATAAATTCTGTTCAATTGTTAAAATGTTTTCATTTACAGCTGTTTGCAACAGATAGTAAAGCAGCAAGAATACTAGTTTACGGGCGGCGGAAGATGGTGGCGAACTGCATGGACGCATTTTGAATGTGGGAGAGAAGAGCCATAGAGAACACAGAGTTGTGGGACACTGTGCAAAAACCGGAGGGTCTGGCCCCTCCAGGAACACACACAGCTCCCAAGGGACTGTTAAAAGTCCCAGGGCAAGGCTTTCCCCCATCTCTCACAGACAGGGAAGCCACTAAATCAGGGATTCGGGAACTCCCATTTGGAGAGGCGACTGGTAAGATCGATCCCAACACACAGCAGGCAGACTCAAAGGCCACATGGCCATCGCCCACTAGCCAACCAGGCTTCCCATACCTCAGGAAGACCTTATAACTATTTAGGAAATTTTGCAGAATAGTTGAAGTCTTGTGGTTTTTTTTTGTTTGTTCATTTTTTCGAGACGTAGAAAAAGGGCGCTCACCGGGAGATCTGCGGCCGCTTGAGCGGGAGCTGAAGGTGGGCGGGCAGAGCAGTTGGGGAGGGAAGCAGACACTGGCGGGAGGGGCCGAAGCTCCGCCCAACCACGGCAAAGCAGCTAGGGAAGGAGGCCGGCTCTGACGCTGGGAGGAGCCGAAGCTCCGCCCACCCACGGCAAAGCAGCTAGGATGGGAGGCCTGTTCAGAAGGCGGGAGGAACGAACGAAGCTCTGCCCACCCAAGGCAGAGCAGATAGGAAGGGAAGCGACCAGGCCTGTGGCAGAGAAGCCTAGTGGGTAACCAGAAGCCAGGGGACCATAGCTGTATTGGGGTAAACCCAGACACATTAGGTGTGGAGACAGGCCCTGTCAGCCTCCCTGACGACAAACAAAGCCCACAAAATCTCTGCCAGGGCAAACAGGTCTATACCATTAGAACCATTGAAGGCTGATCACTCAGTGTGCAAAATAGAGAAGTCTGAACTGGGAGCAGTGTAACAATCCTGGACTATTACTCACTACCTGGGAATAGGCTGCACCAGCTCACAACGATTCAGGCTATTAAAACCACATTGACGCTGAGATCACCCTGTAAGCAAGGACAGATAGCCAAGCAATTCGACTCCTTCACCAAAGCATCCCCTGTGGATCCAAACACAGAAAACGACAAGAACAGACAGCTAAAAACACACACAGAGCCAAAGGTCCAAAAAAAATAGAAATCAAGGAAATATGACTCCAACAAAGCAGAATTATCCTAGCTCATCCAATTCGGATGACCTCACACCAACAGAAACACATGAAAACGTTGACAATTCTGCATTATGGAAAGTGATAGAGTCCCTGCAAGAAGAACTTAAATCTATGAAGGAATTCAAAGAAGCCACAATTTTACAAGCCAAAACAATGAACAATACCATTAAAGAGCTCCAAGCCAAGGTGACTCAGCTTGAACAGGAAAAAGACAAAGCAATGAAAGATTTTCAGACCAAAACAAGTAAGCTGGAGAAGGAAATGTACAAAACGAACAATACCATACAGGACATGAAAATAGAAATAGAAACAATAAAGAAAACACAGTCAGAGTTAAAAGAGGAAGTGGAGAACCAAGGGAAGAGAACAGGAACTACGGATGCGACTATCAACAATAGGATGCAAGAGATGGAAGACAGAATCTCAGGCATGGAAGATTTGATGGAAGAAATCAATACAACATCCAAAGAAAACGAGAAGGCTAAAAAATCTCTCACCCACAACATCCAAGAAATCAAGGACTCAATGAAAAGACGGAACCTAAGAATCATAGGCATAGAGGAAAGAGAAGACTCCCGACTCCAAGGTCCAGGAAATATCTTCAACAAAGTCATAGAAGAAAACTTCCCAAACCTGAAAAAAGAGATGCCAATAAAAATCCTAGAGGCTTACAAAACACCGAACAGATTAGATCAGAAAAGAAACTCCTCTCGTCACATAATAATTGAAACACCAAATGTAGAGAACAAAGAAAGGATATTAAAAGCTGTAAGAGAAAAAGGCCAAGTCACATACAATGGCAGACCCATCAGAATTACACCTGACTTCTCCTCAGAAACTTTAAAAGCTAGAAGGGCCTGGACAGATATCCTACAAGTCCTGAGAGATCATAGGTGCCCAGCCAGACTACTATATCCAGCAAAACTCTCTGTCAACATAGATGGAGAAAACAAGATATTCCATGACAAAATCAAATTTAAACAATATCTCCCCACAAACCCAGCCCTACAGAAAATCCTAGAAGGAAAATTCCATCCCAGAGAAGAAAACTTCACCCAAGAAAACAAAGGGAATAGAAAACCCCTCAACAACTAAACCAAAAGAGACACAGGACCATCACCTATACCAAACTAATGGGAAACAACAACCCCAGGTCACTAATATCCATCAACATCAATGGTCTCAACTGCCCAATAAAAAGACACAGATTTACAGAGTGGATCCGCAAGCAAGACCCATTCCTTTGCTGCATACAAGAAACACATCTCACTACCAGAGATAGTCACTACCTCAGAGTAAAGGGCTGGGAAAAGGTTTTCCAAGCAAATGGACCCAGAAAGCAAGCTGGAGTAGCCATCCTAATATCAAACAAAACAGACTTCCAACTGAAGTTAATGAAAAAAGACAAAGAAGGGCATTATATACTCATTAAAGGGAATATTCATCAAGAGAAAATCTCAATACTGAACATCTATGCCCCAAATACAAAGGCACCTACTTTTGTAAAAGAAACACTTCTAAAACTTAAATCGCACATCGATCACAACACATTAGTAGTGGGAGACTTCAACACCCCACTCACAACAATTGACAGATCATCAAGACTGAGGCCAAACAGAGAAATATTGAGTCTAACAGAGATCATGAAACAAATGGACCTAACAGACATCTACAGAATGTTTCACCCAAACACAAAGGAATACACCTTTTTCTCAGCACCCCACGGAACCTTCTCCAAAATCGACCATATAGTTGGACACAAAGACAGCCTCAACAGATACAAGAAAATTGAAATAACCCCTTGTATCTTATCAGACCACCACGGAATAAAGCTGGTCTTCAACAGCAAAAGAATCAACAGAAAGCCTACACACACATGGAAATTGAACAGCTCCTTACTGGATGACCACTGGGTCAGGGAAGAAATAAAGAAAGAAATCAAAGACTTCTTAAAATCCAACGACAATGAAGACAAAACATACCCAAACCTATGGGATACAATAAAAGCTGTGCTACCAGGAAAGTTCATAGCACTAAGTGCATTCAAAAAGAAAATTGTGACAGCTCATATTAGTGAATTATCAGCTAAGCTGGGTGAGTTGGAAAAAAAAGAAGCAAACACGCCCAAGAGGAGCAGAAGGCAGGAAATCATCAAACTTAGGGCTGAAATCAACAACTTAGAATCAAAAAGAACTATACAAAGAATCAATGAAACCAAGAGTTGGTTCTTTGAGAAAATCAACAAAATAGACAGACCCCTAGCCAAATTAACTAAAAGGCAAAGGGAAAGAACCCAAATCAATAAAATCAGAAATGAAAAGGGAGAAATAACATCAGACATCGAGAAGATCCAGAAAATATTCGGGTCCTACCTTAAAAATCTATACTCCACCAAATTTGAAAACCGAAGCGAAATGGACAATTTCCTCGATACATAACACCTACCAAAACTAAATCAAAATCAGATTAACAGCTTAAACAGCCCAATAACCCCTAAGGAAATAGAAACAGTCATTAGTAATCTCCCAACCAAAAAAAGCCCAGGGCCAGATGGCTTTAGCACAGAATTCTACTGGACATTCAAAGAGGAGCTAACACCATTACTCTTCAAACTCTTCAACCACATAGAAACAGAAAGAACACTGCCAAACTCATTCTATGAGGCCACTGTCATTCTGATTCCTAAACCACACAAAGACCCAACAAAGAAAGAGAACTTCAGACCAATCTCCCTCATGAACATAGATGCAAAGATACTTAATAAAATACTAGCAAACCGAATTCAAGAACACATCAAAAATATCATAGATCATGATCAAGTAGGCTTCATCCCAGGAATGCAGGGATGGTTCAATATATGAAAGTCTATCAATGTAATTCACCATATAAACAAGATGAAAGAAAAAAACCACATGATAATCTCGCTAGATGCAGAAAAAGCATTTGACAAAATCCAACACCCCTTCATGCTAAAAGTCCTGGAGAGAACGGGCATACAAGGGCCATACCTAGAAATAATAAAGGCAATATACAGCAAGCCAGTGGCCAACATTAAATTAAATGGAGAGATGCTTGAAGCATTTCCTCTAAACTCAGGGACAAGACAAGGATGTCCACTTTCACCATATCTCTTCAATATAGTACTTGAAGTTCTTGCTAGAGCAATAAGACAACTAAAGGAAATCAAAGGGATAAACATTGGAAATGAAGAAGTCAAATTATCCCTATTCGCAGATGATATTTTAGTATACATAAGCGACCCCAAAAACTCCACCAAAGAACTCTTACAGCTGATAAACAACTTCAGCAAGGTGGCTGGATACAAAATTAACTCAAAAAAATCAGAAGCCCTTCTTTATACAAAAAACAAGCATACCGAAAAAGAAATAAGGGAAACAACCCCCTTCACAATAGCCACAAACAACATAAAATACCTTGGGTAACTCTAACCAAGCATGTAAAGGACCTATATAACAAGAACTTCAAGCCCCTGAAGAAAGAAATGGAAGAGGCATTTAGAAGATGGAAAGATCTCCCGTGGTCATGGATAGGTAGGATCAACATAATAAAAATGGCTATTCTACCAAAAGTAATATATAGATTCAATGCAATTCCTATCAAAATACCAACACAATTCTTTATAGACTTGGAAAAAGCTATACTCAACTTCATATGGAAGAACAAAAGACCCAGAATAGCTAAATCAATCCTGTACAATAAAAAAACATCTGGAGGTATCACCATCCCAGATTTCAAGCTGTACTACAGAGCAATAATAATAAAAACAGCATGGTACTGGTATAGAAACAGACCAGTGGATCAATGGAATCGAATTGAAGACCCAAACATGGACCCACACACCTATGGCCAACTAATCTTTGACAAAGAAGCCAAAAACGCACAATGGAAAAAGGACAGCATCTTCAACAAATGGTGCTGGTCCAACTGGATGTCCACTTGTAAAAGAATGAAATTAGACCCATACCTATCACCTTGTACAAAACTTAATTCCAAGTGGATCAAAGACCTTAACATAAGGCCAGCCACACTAAATATACTAGAAGAAAAAGTAGGAGAAACCCTCGAACTCATTGGCACAGGTGACAACTTCCTGAACAGAACACCAACAGCTCAGGACCTGAGATCAACAATCAATAAGTGGGACCTCATGAGACTGAAAAGCTTCTGTGTCGCGCCCCCCCTTGTCCAGCAAGGAATGACGCAACTCACAAAACTCTTCTCCAGCAGTTTATTCAGGTCCCTTGAAAACAGTCTTCCGAATAATGGGGCAGACCCAACCCACAGGCTAAATACTAAATGAACAGCCAGTCAAGTAAAGCCAAGTGGTGCTATCTTAGAGGCCTACGTATGCGGAAGCAAGCCAGATCAGCGGTCTATGCCAAATATGAACTTATTATCATAGAGAGCACTCACCGTCTGGCTGGTGGAAGGCGGAGACCAGCGCCATCTTTAGGGCGCGGCACTTCGCAGCTCTCTATAGTTCTTCCTTTTTTATTTTTTCTAAAGTTGGTAAAAGTCCCTGGAAAGGCTTCGTAATCCCTCTATCTGGGGATCTCACGGTGGGCCTGAGCCTGTAGGAGGGCGGTGCTCAAACTCTTACCCATCTCTGGGTCAGCCTCCCCACTCGGGACTGCCCTGTCTTAGGTGGCCGAGACTTACCCGTCAACTCCGTCACTGACTTGCCAGACCCTAATATCCGTGGAACGAATACCTCAGTGGGCAGAGACTATGCTTAGTGAAGATTTACTTCACGGCAGCAAGCCATGCCTGAGGGGACTGGCCCGCCTCAATGGCAAAAAGGGCTTGTATAATCATGGCTGCATTACGCTTTTGTGTGGCTCTCATTTTGTAGATGCACCATAGGCAAACCAGAGAGGCTAGTATCATTAGTATCACCAAAGAGCTTACGCCCGCCCACTCCTTAAGATGATCCATAGCCATCTGTATCCAGGAAGTCAAACCAGTGGCCAGGCTCAGATCCACCCGAGTGGAATTGATGTGGACAATTGTCGCTCTCAGCTCTCTCATCAAATTTTCAAACTCAGCCGACCAATCCTGTAAGAGGAACTTTGACAATTGTCTAGACAAATTAGCAGCTTTTGTATAATTTTGATATTGCACGGAAGTAACACACAAACCTTGCAATTTCCACTCACACCCCAATTGTGCTAGTTGCCAAAGAGAATCAATCTGTTCTTGTATTAAATCTATGCATTGATTAACTATCATAAGACCTTTGAGATGAGAATTCATAGAGGTCTGAGTATCCAATGCCTGTGCCACAGTGGCTGAGATGTTATTCAGGGCATTGGCAGTCTGTACAGAACTAGACAAGGCAATAGCTGAGGCAGTAGCTCCCACAGCAGCATCAGTGATAGCAGTAACAATAGCTGCAGTGATGCCAAAATCTCTTTTAAATCTGAATAGCATCATGGTATTAGGAGCCTCTACAGGAACTGGTACATATCGAGGCATTCTAGTCACCACAGCCACACGAAAGGCTGTGCCATTCCAGCATAGGGCATAAAAACATGTGCCTGGAGTGCATACTAACTTTTCTTTACCCAAGGATGCACTCCCATTACTTACAATCCACAGAAAAGGAGGCCAGAGACATACTGGCGAAGCTGAAAAGTTCTTGTTGTGGTAAGAATGAAATAAAGAATTCCAAGTACCAGAGCCACCACTGCTAGAAAAATCCAATCTGGTAGCAGACCCTAGGGAAAAATTACCTCTTTGATAAATTCCTCCTCCAAGCATAATGACAGGTCCCAAGTCCATGCAGCTTCCATTTACTCCACACAAAAGCCACAAATCAAAAGGATTGGTGGCAGTCTGCTGAGGATCCCTAGTAGATATATCAAGCATTCCTGTACAAGACTTATTCACTATATTACTAATCATGGGGCTAAAGGAAAAATAATCTTGTTGAACCCAAACTGCTCTGCGCTCCTGACATACTCACTGCTACTATCACCAGGATCCTTAGGAAGGTCTTCATGACGAATCTTCCTCACAAGGCGTTCAGGCACCCACACTGGATCTTGTTGATTCTGAGGAAAAACACAAACAGACCCTCTCGCCCATGTTAGCACGGGGTCAGGCCCCCGCCAAGAGCCTGTCAAAATATCCTTCCACTTCACCATACTTTTAGGTGAACCATGGGAATCCTGATGTCTGTCTGCTGCTGAGCGGCCTTGAGCATCCAAATTGAAAAAATTTAAAGTAAATAAGGCTAAAGACATTCTCTCCTTGGGGGTACGGCCTTGGCCTATTCCCCCTTTTTGTTTTTGCAAGCATTCTTTCAAGGTGCGATGAGCACGCTCCACAATTCCTTGTCCTTGAGGATTGTATGGTAATCCATGATTAAGCTGTACCTCCATCTGATTACAGAAGGAGACAAAGGACTGAGCCATATAGGCTGGTCCATTGTCCGTTTTTAGCTGTTGTGGTTTTCCCCATGCAGCCCAGGCTTCTAAGCAATGTCCTATGACATTGCAAGCCTTTTCTCTACTCATAGGTGTAGCATGTATGATACCTAAGCAGGTATCCACAGATACATGAATATATTTTAAGGTTCCAAACTCTGAAATGTGGGTAACGTCCATTTGCCAGATTTTGAGTGGCAACAGCCCTCTAGGGTTCACTCCCACACTGGGAGGATGATGATGAATCACACACTGAGGACAGTCCAAAACTACTTGTCTAGCATCTGCTCTAGACAAATGGAATTTCTGCTGTGGAGTTTTTGCATTTACATGAAATAATTGGTGAAACTGTCTGGCTTGATCCAGGAATGAGCTCCAAAAAATGCATTCCATCCTGGTCCATTGATCAACTTTATCATTACCCTCACTTAATGGTCCAGGTAATCCTGTATGTGCTCTGATATGTTGAATATAAAAACATCTTTTTCTCTGCCAGATTAAAACTTGTAACTCTTGTAATAAGGCACATACAGTACTACTATTCTTAATAGGACCTGCTAATTTTAATACTTTCACTGCGTTGACCACATAAACTGAATCTGAAATCAAATTGAATGCAAATTGACATCTTTTAAACACCTCAATTACTATTTTCAACTCTACTATTTGGGGGGAGTCCGGTTGAAATTGACATAACACGGGCTCTTGTCTTTCTATCAAATAGGCTCCACAGCCTGTCTTTGAGCCATCAGTAAACACATTTGGTGACCCTTGAAGTGGTACTGCTGAAGTAACCTTAGGGAATATCACTGGGTGCTCCTTAAAAAATAATAGCAATGGATGTTTAGGATAATGGTTATCAATCACTCCTTCAAAGCTACATTGCAATATTGCCCAGTCATCTACAGTGCCACACAAAATCTTAATTTGATAACTGGAATAAGGCACTATTATACTGGCAGGAGCAACTCCAAAAGACTGCAAGCATTGTTGGATACCATTCAAGGCTAAAGCAGCAAGTGCAGTGGGATAATGTTCTATTCTGTTCTTACTTGTGTCCACATCCCCGGGCAGAAAGATCTCCCTACTTTCAGGGACTGAACTGGCTTCTCTGTCTGAGTGGCTTCTGGATATGGAGGTTGAGTCGAAGGCGCCATAGCAATGGCTTTGTTTACACCAGCTGCCGCCAGCGTGGCTGAACGCGCTGTAACAACGACTCCACCCACTCCGACTGCCGCTGACGTGTCAGGCGCCATGGCAACAGCTCCTCTCACACCGACTGCCGCCGACATGCCCTTCTCTTTTACTTTTTTCTTTTCCTTTTTTCTAATAACAGTCCTCTCCAACTGTTTTATTAGAGCATGTAGCTCTCCTTCAGAATCCATGCTCTCTGAGTCCTCTAAATCTCTAAAATCTCTAAAATCTCTAAGATCGGGATAGAGAGGAACTTTCTTTTTGCCTCCCTTTTCACTGTCTGCCTGCTCAAATCTTTCGCCTTTGTTACTTTCCTTTTCACTGTCTACCTGCTCAGATCTCTCCCCTTGCAGCAGTTCCAAGGCTGATTCTCCCTCTGTGATTGCATTACAACACCTCTGATCTTCTAAACAACTCCTCACCATTTTCCAAATCGGTCTTACTCCATGCTTCAGAGTCCCTTGCTCCCAAGCAAAATCCAAGTCCCTGCCTAATTTGTCCCAGCAGGATACCGTAAGATTCTCGGACACCGCAAACCACGGAGCCACAGAATCACATTCATTTAAAAATCTTTCTAGGGTAGACTTCTTAATCTTCAAATTCCTAGCTAAAAGTAGCTCCTGAAGAGCCAGAAAAATTGGGTGTGACTCAGACAATCCCATGTTTAAAAATTTACTTTCAGTTCGCTGCTTCCCCACGAAACTTTATCTTTAGTTCGCTATTTCCGCGAAACTTTACCTTTTGTTCGCTATCTCCGTGAAACTTTACCTTGTGTTCACTATTTCCGTGAAACTTTATTGTCCTGATTTATCCCAGGAACTTACCAATGCGTTGCACCTGACTGCAGGAGTTCTGAGTCTTTTCTGGGTCCCCGTACGGGCCACCACTTTGTCGCGCCCCCCCCTTGTCCAGCAAGGAATGACGCAACTCACAAAACTCTTCTCCAGCAGTTTATTCATGTCCCTTGAAAGCAGTCTTCCAAATAATGGGGCAGACCCAACCCACAGGCTAAATACTAAATGAACAGCCAATCAAGTAAAGCCAAGTGGTGCTATCTTAGAGGCCTATGTATGTGGAAGCAAGCCAGATCAGCGGTCTATGCCAAATATGAACTTATTATCATAGAGAGCGCTCACCGTCGGGCTGGTGGAAGGCGGAGACCAGCGCCATCTTTAGGGTGCGGCACTTCACAGCTCTCTACACTTCTGTAAGGCAAAAGACACTGTCATTCAAACAAAACAGCAGCCTACAAACTGGGAGAAAATCTTCACCAACCCCACATCTGATAGAGGGCTATTATCTAAAATCTACAAAGAACTCAAGAAACTAAATGCCAAGAAACCAAATAATCCAATCAAAAAATGGGAGACGGAGCTAAATAGAGAATTCACAAAGGAGGAATCCCTAATGGCCGAGAGTCACCTGAAGAAATGCTCAACATCCTTAATCATCAGAGAAATGCAACTCAAGACGACCCTGAGATTCCATCTCACACCTGTCAGAATGGCTAAGATAAAGAGCTCACATGACAGCACATGCTGGCGAGGATGTGGAGAAAGGGGAACCCTCCTCCATTGCTGATGGGAATGCAGACTTGTGCAACCACTATGGAGGTCTGTCTGGAGATGTCTTAGAAATCTAGGAATAACTTTGCCTCAGGACCCAGCCATACCACTTCTGGGTATACACCCAAAGGACACCTCACGGAGACATAGGGAAGTCTCCTCATCTATGTTCATAGCAGCCTTATTTGTAATAGCTAGAAACTGGAAACAATCCAGATGTCCCTCAACTGAAGAATGGATTAAAAAATTGTGGTACATCTATACAATGGAATACTACTCAGCTATAAGAAACAATGAAATCATGCAATTTGCAACCAAATGGATGGATCTAGAGAAGCTCATCCTGAGTGAGCTAACCCAGACTCAGAAGGATGCACATGGCATCTATTCACTTATAGTAGGATTTTAGCTATATCGTACAGGATATCTGTACTACAACCAACACACCAAAAGGAACAATGGACATAAATTTCTTTTTTCTTTTCATTTCTTTTTCTTTTTCCTTTCCCTCTTTTTTCTCTTTCTTTTTCCTCTCTTTTTTTGTTGTTGTTCTTTGTTTTTGTGGGTTTGTGTGTCTGTTGGTTTTTTTTTTTTTTTTTTTTTTTAGTTTCCCCGTAGCAAGGAGACACATTTCACTGGCAGTACTGCCTCGTAGACCCCTGGTGTATGAAGAGGCCCTCAGCCCTCATATGACTCCTGATCTGTGGTGAGAGACTGGTATGCAGGGACACTCCACCCCAGAGGATCAAGATGGAAGGGTCAGGGAGTAGAGCATGGGAGGGTGGGCCTGGGAAGCAGGAAAAGAGGACAATATGTCAAGGATGTAACCTGTAGCAACAAACAAATAAATTTACTAATTAAAAAAAAAGCAGGTAACAATGTTAATACACTGTAAATAAATTAAAGGACACAGCCGTTCAACCTGGTTTTATGAACCTCCAAGTGTCGAAAAAACGTAGAGCTAAGGTAAAATACAGGAGAAATATGGTGTTAACCCATGCCTTTAACTTCAGCAGAGACGGGAGGAGCACCAAAGTGTTAGTGGACTTATAAATTTTAGAGTTACACGGAAAAGGGTGGTGAGGGTACACACCCTTAATCCCATCATTCAAGAAGAGTACACCCTTAACCCCAACACACTAGAGACAGAAACAGGCAGATCTCAGAGCTCAAGGTCAGCCTGATACAAAACAAACTCTAAATAAAGAAAAGCTTTGATCCAGGAGTGGTGGAACACATCTTTAATCCCCTTAGATGGGAACCACAGGTCTTGGATCCCAATATTTAGAATGCAGAGACACACACATAGGATTTGGAAGGACCTAAGTTTAAAAGCTACTTACAAAAGGCCCACACAACACAAACAAATTGTCCTTCAAGACCTCAAAATATATACACTAAAGCTGGTTTAGCTCCAAAATAACAAAATAATTTCTTCTTTAAACCAGATTGAAAGATAACACTTTATATATTGTCAAAAACCAAATTTGCTTCAGGAGAAATATTACCTACCCCCCCCCCAAAAAAAGAGGGTGATTGTCCCTGAGTGAGGAATAGGGCAGGGCTCTGTTCTTATCATTCCAGGAGAATCAAAGCATCCATTCAAGGAACCCAGGGACAACTGGACAACGGAAACCTCAGCAGAAATCAGAATCAGACACCAAAAGAAGACGAGTGACCCAGATGATTCAGCCTGACAGACTCCCTCAATAGATGTCTCCATCAAAAGCCTACAACCACAACAACTCAATATCGCTAAGACCGTTCAGCCCTACACAATGCCCCAGCCAGAACCTCAGTAAAGCCTGGAAGTTCAGCTTCTGCCTACAAACTCCTTAGGACATCTAAACAGCTGAGAACAGAAGGACTGAACATAAAAGGATTGTATAAACATTTTTAACCATTTTTCCATTTTGGTTTGGGCCCCAAACAGGTTTACTATGACCCAAATCAGCAGGAAGTCATTTTAAGAGAGCGACGTCCCATACCCAGAGGGTGGGGAGGGTGTTTCTCCGCCCCCCTTTCTTCGGTTATTTGAAGGACAACTGAAAACACTGTTATTTAGGGGAAGAGATTACAAGTTGTTAAATGGTCCTGTTTAATGGGTTTTGGAGATTAGACCCAGGGTATTCCTTCTTTCCCTTTTCTGTATCCTTCTTTATCTCCTATGTAGGAATGCACGGACGAGAGAAAAATCGAGACACAGCACAGGAAGGATCAAGAAGAAAGGTCACATTATTGAATATGCCCTTATACCCTTGTATATTGATACAAAATTAATAGTATATTTGGCTAAAGTAGTATTGACCATTGTTTATTGTGCAAAAATAAGATTGTATTGGTCTACGTCAGTATTGATATTTGTATATTGATACAAAACTAAGATTATAGTTGGCCACAATGGTATTGACCCTTGTATGTGGACGCAATATTAAGATTGTATTGGGCCGCATAGGGATTGATCTTTGTATATTGATACAAAATTAAGAGTATATTTAGCCACATTTGAATAGATCTTTGTATATTGATGCAAAATTTAAGGTAACACTTCCTAATGGTATCGTACTTAGAGATACTTAAAAATGAAATGTGAAGTTCTGGCCTCTTGATACCAACCGTCTTAAACTGTTTAGGATAGTTAAGAAAAACAAACTCCTAGTCATGCATGCATGTCACCTTGTTAGCTACTAAGACAGTCTATCACAGATATTCTCTAAGCTACTCAGTAATCAAGTTGTTAAGAGACAAGCAACATTTGCTTATCTAAATACAAGAGATAGATAGGGCATCTTCAAAAACCCCAAGAGATCTGCAGAATATGGCATTCAAAGATGTGGTCTTAAATTAAGATTTTTTTTTTGATATCGTGACATATCAGCTCCTGACAGCACCCCCTATTCTACTCCAAGTAGAAGAAAAGCATCGAAGAATCTCCAATGTGAGATGGTTGAATTAGTGGCAAGCCTATCTCTTGACATGTAAAAACTCCTTGCTTCAACTGCAGACAGACTGCTGTCCAAAAAGGACAAAACTTGGTAGCAGGGAAGTCGACAGCCTAGCTCTGCCAAGACAGGGTAGGTTAGTCCTTCACAATCCCTGCTCTACAATAAATGTCTGTCAGAGAGACAGGACCAAAAGGCTGAAGACTGATGCTGGAATGTATGGAGAGAAAATGGGAACTGTCCAGGTAGTCATTGGTTTGTCATTTCTTAGTATTGGAAGCTGCAGGCCCTGCACTTCCTATATAATCAGATATATTTATCCTTCTCAGCTCTCTGAGGTGGTTGAAGAATAGACAGCTTGAGTCTCATAGCTAAATTTTGAGTTGTTTAGGAATCAAGAGGGTGTTCTAGATCTAAGAAGATGGTTATAATAGTGATGCAAGTTAGTATGAAAACTAAGTCAGTTATAGAACTTTAAACTCATGGAGATGGTTAGAAGGTAGAAGGTTAAAGTCAGGGGCCAAATATGTATGAACTGGACATTGGGAAGGTATACCGGGCCATTTAACTCTCATAAATGTGGCATATTTAATTCTGCTGTTTTGTATAGAATTTACTGTTATAAGAGAAAGAACCATCTGTTGGAATGAAAAGAGAAGCTGTTGGGGGGGGGAAAGAGGGTGGAAGGGTGGGACAAGAAGGGGGAATAGGGAAGGGTTTGTGACTGAGATGTAACTTGAAAAAAAAATAAAGTACTTATTAAAAAAAATAATAAACATCACACAATGCATGCATGTACCTCAACACCATATACTATTATGTTAATGTCTACACGCTTTATGTTTTTTAATTAAAATATTGCAAAATTAAAAAAAAGAATACTAGTTTACAAACACATATTTAAATATAAATATGCATACATATATGTATATCATATTGCCTAATGGGACATAACTTCTTGAATGCCTTGGTAGACTTAGATTTATGAACCAAAAAGCACACCTTATATTTCATACACTGTCTTCCTGATCTTCACAGAGATAGTCTCAGTCACCCTTACTAAAACTTTCATACTCAAAAGACCACACCATGCTCATTGAATGATTTATATTATTGTATGTCACTCTCCGCTCTTCCGGCCAGTGTTCAGTCAACTGGTCATGGAGATCCTAGAGTATCTCCAACCTTTAAGCAAAATACAACCTTATGGAGAGTGGCCTTTTAAAATAAGGCAATAAGTTTTGATTTGTACCATCATTTTTATTTTCTTATTTTTTATGTTCTCTTCTTTATTTCTTTCCAAATTGTGGTAGCCTCAGCTAACTCACTTGAAGAAAGACATATGCTCATATAGACACCAGAGAAGGTAGAGACCAGAGCCATCTTTCTTTGGAGTCACATGTAGTATACTTCTGGGATTGTTGAGCCTTGGGACAGGAGTGGGGGAGCAGATCTTTATTTTGTAAACTTACAGTCTGCTGGGAAGTTGATGGTCTTTGTACAGGTTGATACATGAACTATGATCCTTTCCCCATATTTCCTAGTCTCAATCTGATAGGTAAATATTGATATTTCAGTGTCATACTAGTTTGCATTTTCTTGTGAGTTGACAGCAATAGTGTGCATGTCCAATTGGTGTATGACTTGTATATACTCAAATGCTCTATTGAGGGAATGGTTGGCACATTTATTTTACGTTTTTAAGACAAAGGTTTACTTGTACTTGTATTAGTGATTTTCATAGACTTATGTATGTGTGTATCTGTTGCATGTTGGGACCAGAATAGGGAGTCAAATCCCCTAGAACTGGAATTACAGAATACTATCAACTGCCTTGTGGGTGCTGGAACCAAACCTGGCTCCTCTGCAATAGCACCAGGTGCTCTTAACCACTCAGCAATCCCTACAGCCCACATTGTCTCTAATTAATCTTTAGCTGCTGTTCATAGGTTCTGGAAATTATCTCTTTGTACCATTTGCTACAAATCTCCCTTAAAGATTATAATTTATCTATGTCCTTTCTATTTGCTCTACTAAACAACCTGGTACTTAATTTTCCTTAATAGTATTTCTGAGGTTATTTTTCCTTTCAACTTAAATTGGTAAAAGTCAAATTTGTGTGTTTTGATGATTTAGTGGCAATAGCAAAACATCCTGTATTTGAGACAGAGTTATCTTTCTTATCCATCGACTACCACAACTAAGAGAGCTCCAACTTTTCATGGAGAGTGTTTGGGATCTTCAATGTTCCAACATATGATATCACATGTGAATGCCCTACAGATAGTTAGGAAATAGGGCTGTGGATGGAGCTGGTGGGTCAGAGACATTGAAGTGATGTTAGAGAAATGAAGGAACTCATTTTAGTTCATTGCTGTTTCTCCTTGTCCTAAATATTGTCTGATCATCATCATCATGTATTCAAACACAGCCTCTGACAAATCGAAGTTAACCTCACATGGCCTCTGAAACCTCAGAACCTGCACCTGGCCCCC
>CAJQZJ010030745.1:0-15712 GCA_907164525.1 Lophiomys imhausi | reverse complement strand
TTTTTTTGCTGTCTTCTGGACTTGGGTCCAAAGGGGGCACTGTGGTGTAGTAGTTGCCTTACTCCACCCCTATAAGGAGAGTCATTCAGTCCCGCCTCCCAGGTGGGGACCTAATTAATTCAGGTGACGGAGCTGTACACAAGTAAGCTCTGATTCCCCACCAGAAGGGCCCTTACTAGTACAAATGTTTGATATAGGACAGTTTCAAATATCTCACAGTTTGCCCAGGGTTGGTTCCTGTAGGGGGTAAATCTGCTGTTCAGCTCCAATAGCCTTGCTGTTCCCGAGGCTTGGAAGCTAGCCTGTGACATCACAGACTGGGATCTGAAGGCGCTTTGCAGTGGAGCTACTTCACTTCCAAGGGTTGCAACCTTTCTCAGATAATTGGATCATCTGTGTGAGGCCTGGGAGTGACCAGCAGGGTGGGGATTATCTCTGCGTGGTTTCTGAATCTGCTGGCTGGGTATTAGGTTGGAACTTACTGGGTATTTCTCCTTTTGGGGGGATGGGTTATCCCAATTCCCAGGTCCAGAGGCTTCCTATCGTGTCCGAGAGTTGGAAGGGGCATCCGTCCTAGGCATGGTCCCTGTGTAGCTGGGTGAGATTTAGAAGAGGTCATGCCCTTTGTACAGCGTCCTGCAACACTTGCCGCCTTGTGACTGTTGACCACGAAATCAAAATACGTCCGCGCCGGCCACCACCATCTTGGATCCCCCTCTGTCTCTTACTTTATAACTGCACATTATGTTCATTGTTGAGTTATTTACACATTTTTCATTGGTGCTTAGGATAGAATACAAGAACTTTTGCTTGATAGGCTATATCACTAAGCCTGTGTGTGTTTGTTTGTGTGTGTATGTGTTTGTATGTGTGTGTGCATGTGTATGGGTATGTGTGTGTGTAGCTCTGAGCTAGATCAATGAATTACTTACAAAAAATTAAGCTGCATAACTTAAAAGCAAAATTAATCTTTGACTGTATCAATTTTTAGAAGGAAACATTTTAGAATTATGATTGATGTGTGAAAAAGTTATAATAAAACTTGGTATTCATATATATCTCAAGAATTCTGCAACATTCATGCAAGTCATCAGGAGTCTCATTTGCAAGAGTACCTTAATTCCTGTGGAAGAATATGTAAAGAGAAATTTTAGTGGTGGATTTACCACTACTCTCAACTTCCTGCATTAAGGACCTTGCAAAATAGTGAAGACGACTCTGGAGCTCTACAGGCAGAAGTCTTGAAAAATTGTGAGACCATTACTAAAACAAAACAAAAAAAATCTCCATTGAACTTTTGGTTGACACAATATCAGGATGGGTTGGTTAGGCAATGGTAGTATGATGGCACAGTTTCTGAATTTCACCAACTTTTCCTAAGAGATGGAGCTGTAAACCTGACAGAAGAAGACCATTTTGAGGTTACAGAACTAGAGAGCTCTTAGAAATCAGGACATATCTGGTTGTCTGACAAGGTTTCTTCTTGTCCAGCCATGAATCACTATAAGCATGTTTGGAAGCATGTTTAGAAGCAGCTACATATTTTATAAAATGAGAAACCACACTGGGTACTCTCAATGAGTTCCTATATTTAAGCAAGTTTGAAAGGAAAGAACAAGGATAAAAAATTTGCAGTCAGAATTCCACTAATGAATTTTTTAAGTTATTTAAGGTTCAAATGACTACACCTAAACCCACATCTCATATATATACATACAAAACCAATTTGTCCAGTTCATATTATGAAGAAATCTTTGAAAAATAGATGCTTTGAAGAGGGAAGGAGGATTCTAGTATAGTTTGCTTAGCAAGGTCTTTCACATGATCCTAGTTAAAAAATCAAGAAATTCACCTCATAATAAAATTATATCACTAAGAATATTTTCTGGGTACTATTGTACAGCACTTGCCTAGCATGCACCACACCCTAAGTTTGATTCTGAGAATAGAAAAAATATTTAAATCTTCTTTTTTCTTATTTTAGTAGTGTTTTTTAGTGTATTCATTACATCAATTTGCATCTCCATCATAATCTTTCAACATAAACAGCTAATAGTACAGCAGAAGTAAATAGAGTACCGTTTTGAGGATTTTCTTTTGAATTCCAAGGTAGAAAAAGGGCCAGGGGATTAATAGCTCTCTTTTACTATTACAAAAAAAACATTATAATAGCCTACCTTGAATAAAGTATTTCCACTGCCTCTCAAAAGTAAAACAGGATAATTTTTAATGACATCAAATGATGGGAAAATTCTAAAGAAAACCCCCAGCCTGTACAGCAAATCTGTGTTAATATCTTTAGGTATTTAGGTGAATGAAAATCCATGACCTCGTGATTGGTTTGACATTCTAATATTCTGTTGGCCTAATCCATTTTAAGACATCTAACTCAAAAATAACAAAAAGCACTCAGCTCTACTCTTCACATTTTTCTAACTTCTGGAGGAATGGCACAGGACAGAAAACAAATGTGATGGAAGAGTTTACTGAAAGATTTTCTTGTAACTTATTTTGAAAGTCAGCAACAATTTGTAAATTTGCATCATGGCAAATCTGTGCAAATGGGGACTTATCTGAAATGTGTTAAAGTTTCACAATGGTGTCATTAGAAGAAATGAGCACATTGACTTAAATGTGTTTGTCTAATCTTATATTCTTAATGCAAGACTGTTCTTTGAGACAGGATAGCCAAACATATAATTCCCTCCAAAATTTATGTCAAACCTTTCTGAATAAAAATATTCCTCCCTAACAGCTATATACTTTCTACAGAGATGCTGTGCTAATGTGAAACATTTGAATCTATTTTTTGAGCATTATCTATCTCAGATTGTATTCTAGACAACAAACTACAAAAGCAGAGAGAAAAAATGAAATTTTGAAGAACTCAGTTCATGAAAAACATCTACCCCTTTGATATAATTGTGTCCTTGTAGACAGAACAGAAATTGTAGCAGTATGGTGGAGGATGAAATAGCATATGTAGCTTTGGTAGATTTAGAAGATAGGCCCCAATTGCTGGTCCCTACTCTGCTTCATACCACTAACTTCTGGAATGCAGCAGCACTCAGTCCTTGCATCTCTTTTCCTCCATCCAGTATTTCTCTGGAGTCAAGAGACAAGAAAGTCAGGGGTACCTTAATTTTTTCAAATCTCTGTACACATCCCTGACTTAACCTATAGAAAACTCCCATGATCTACCCTGGAGGGCTTCCAAATTTAAATGCCATTTTAAGAGATCTCCATGTACATTTCACATTTAACTCTGCTCAGGTAGTTCATATCTCAGACAGTGGCTTGCAAATTTGACAAGTTTTCTAATATTTACAGCTACTTTTGATACTTATTAGTCATTAAATGACATGTGCAACCCACAGAAAAATGCTGGAATCATATATGTATATATATAATTTATATACGTTTATATATTATTTAATATATAAATTTCCAGTATTACAAAGTTGGTTTACTTTATCATTGTGTCATCAAGATTCTGAGTCTACTTGTTGCTGGCGACTCTCAAGTCATCTTTCAATTTGTTTCCCCACCCAATCATTGAAACATGTAAAAGTCAGTATTCAGTAAACATTATATAATGACCTTCAACTTTCAGTTTAACTAATTTAATTCAGTGTGGGCTGCTTTCATTCTTGCTTAGTATTTTCCACTCATAGACATCCCCCCACTGTTATACATTAGAGACTGTACCACACTTTGTGGTTTCCACACATATTCTTTCCTCCTAGGAAATGCATTCAAGAGTAGCTCATTATCCTTCTTTGGGACACAATTTTATTGTCAACATAACTCTGCAAAGACACTTTATATCTACTATGTATGAGGCCATTGTTATATCCCATCTCTTATCTGCATTCATTTTCTTCACATAGCATACTCATTTTATTTGTATAATTACTCAATTCTTTCTTTTCTGTCACTTCTGTCAGAATCTAAACTCCATAAACTCAAGCACCAAGTACTCTGAATTCATCAGTATATGATTTGAATAGATCTTAAAATTCAGAATAAAGGGTTAAGACACATGTGTTTTGCTTAGAAGGTCCAATGGTAAAATGAACAGAATATCTGGAGAAAAATGCTATAATAAGGCCACAGAGTATGTATCAAATATCTATTGAAACACACCACTATCCTGATAAATGAATGTGTCAAAATTTCAATGTGTGTGTGTGTGTGTGTGTGTGTGTGTGTGTGTGTGTGTGTGTGTTGAGCAGTATCCTTGATTCCTACTCACTGTTTGTCTAAAATGCACTTGATTGTGGATATCTAGGGTGACCATGTTTTATCAAAACCAGCAAGTCATGTTTCAGTCTCCATTATGTTTCAGCTTCTCAAATTCTAGATCATTTTTCCATTTTTATAGATATACTTTAGAAGGCTGAAGTATTTGTTTTTAATGAAGGCCAACTTGCCTTTTTTGTTTTCTATGAATTACATTTTGAACATATATGAAAATTATTTTATAACTCAAGTTCAAAAGGATCTTCTCTAATTATTTTTATACATTTTTAAAGTTCTAGTCCCGGGCTCTAGTCATATAATCCACATGGAGTTACTGTGTGCCCACTATGTGCTATACATGTACAACTGTATCTTTATTTGTAAAAGAATGTCTAGCTGAACCCCATAACATTTGTTGAAATAACTTTGTTTCCTACTACTGGGATGCCTTGACAAAACCCTATTTATGAAAAATTAAGTATTTCTAGATCCTTAATTTTGTTTCTTTAAAATGGGTGTGTATCCTTACACCAATTTTAAACAGACTACCTTCTTTTAAGCATTTATAAGTACATTGTACTTTTTCCATTAAAATATATTCCCTTTTCCTTAATATTGCAACCATTCTTTCATCTCTTCCTCTTTCCCTACCTCTCTGCCTCATTTCCTCTGTGTCTCACTCAACTCCTCCTTCCCTCCTCCTTTCACTTTTATCCACCCCATCTCTCTTGAAGAGGAGTGCATTAACTACAGATACCACCCTGCTATACAACCCCATTCCTGCTGTCCTAGATCTAGTACTTTTGATCACAATAAAAGTATGACTCAAAGACCTATTATGTAATTGAAGCAACACAATGCCAATAATAATAAAAAAAAAACTTGAGACAACCCTTCACTGTATATCCCTGGTTGTCCTGAATTCATTCTGTAGACTAGGCTAGCCTCAAACTCACAGAGATCCATCTGCCTCAGCCACTCAAGCACTGGGATTAAAGGCATGCATGGCCACACCTGGCAATTGCAGGTAGCTGTGAGCTGCCATGTGGGTGTTGGGACTTGAACTCAGGCCATTTGGAAGAACAGCCAATGCTGTTAACAGCTGAGCCATCTCTCCAGCCCCTGCCAACAAAAATTAACAATAAATGTTAAGTTTAGAGTTTCCATTTTGCTATGGATTGTTGGACAATGATTTCCTTAAAGTTTAGAGATGTAAGGTGTAGATTACTTTAGATAGACCTTAATTCACTAAGAACAAATAATTTTTCTTAACTTTAATATGCTGTATTCATTATAAATCTCCTTTTGATGGGATGACATGTCCACATTCTTACATCCAATATGAAATGTGAGTGTTCTGTTTAACCTGTCAGGAATCTAAAATAAAGTCTCAATAACACTCTCTTGATAAATAGAAACTTAAAAAAATAATATCCAAAACCAGTTGCCTTACTAACTACTTTGTACAGATTAATACAGATTTTGTGAACATTAAAAGTCAATGTCAAGCAAAATCCAACATCCCTTCATGCTAAAAGTCCTGGAGAGAATGGGCATACAAGGGCCACACCTAGAAATAATAAAGGCGATATAGAACAAGCCAGTAGCCAACATTAGATGAAATGAAGAGAAACTTGAAGCATTTCTGCTAAACTCAGGAACAAGACAAGGATGTTCACTTTCACCACATCTCTTCAACATAGTACTTGAAGTTCTTGCTAGAGCAATAAGACAGCTAAAGGAGATCAAGAGGATACAAATTGGAAACGAAAAAGTCAAATTATCCCTATTTACAGATGATATGATAGTATACATAAGTGACCCAAAAAAATTTCACCAGAGAACTCTTACAGCTGTTAAACACCTTCAGCAAAGTGGTTGGATACAAAATTAATTTAAAAAATCAGAAGCCCTTCTTTAAACAAAAAAATAAATGGACTCAGAAAAAAATTAGGGAAAGAACATCCTTCATAATAGCCACAAACAATAAATATACCTGGAGGTAACTCTAGCCAAGCAAGTGAAAAACCTGTTTGACAAGAACTTCAAGTCTTTGAAGAAAGAAATAGAAAAGGACATCAGAAGATGGAAAGATCTCCCATGCTCATGGACAGGTAGGGTCAACATAATAAAAATAGCCATCCTACCAAAAGCAATATACAGATTCAATGCAATCCTATCAAAACACCAACACAATTCTTTACAAAACATAAAAGAACAATTGTCAACTTCTTATGGAATAATAAAAAACCTAGAAGAGCAAAATCAGCCCCGTACAATAAAAAAAACAAAAACAAAAAAAAAACATCTGGAGGTATCACTATCTCACATTTCAAGCTGTACTACAGAGCAATAGTAATAAAAACAGCATGGTACTAATATAAAAACAGACCAGTGGATCAATGGAATCAAAGTGAAGACCCAGAAATGAACCCACACACCTATGGTCACTTAATTTTTGACAAAGAAGCCAAATTTGTACAATGGAAAAAGGACAGCATCTTCAACAAATGGTGCTTGTCTAACTGGATGTCTAAATATAAAAGAATGAAATTAGACCCATACTTATCACCTTGCACAAAACTTAAGTCCAATTGTATCAAAAACATTAATATAAAGCCTGACACACTAAATCTAATATAGGAGAAAGTGGGGAAATTCTCGAACTCACTAGCACAAGTGACAAGTTCCTGAACAGAGCACCAAGAGCTCAGGATCTAAGATCAACAATCAATAAAAGGGACCTCATGAAACTGAAAAGCCTGTACAACAAA
Organism: Lophiomys imhausi; assembly: GCA_907164525.1. NCBI lineage: Eukaryota > Metazoa > Chordata > Mammalia > Rodentia > Muridae > Lophiomys > Lophiomys imhausi. The sequence continues at coordinate 8,696 of CAJQZJ010030745.1, read as the reverse complement.
GGACACTGTCAATAGAACAAAATGGCAACCTACATGTTGGGAAAACATCTTTACCAACCCTACTTATGACAGAGGGCTAATATTCAAAATTTATAAAGTACTCAAGAAATCAAACACCAAAGAACCAAATAATCCAATCAAAAAATGGAAAACAGAGCTAACCAAAGAATTCACACTCTAATGGCAGTGAGAAATTTGAAGTATTGCTCAACATCCTTAATCATCAGAGAAAAGCAACTCAAGAAGACTCTGAGATTCCATCTCACACCTGTCAGAATGGCTAAGATCAAAAACTCAAATTATAGCACATTCTGGCAAGATTGTGGAGAAGGGAGAACACTCCTCCATTGCTGGTGTGAGGGCAAGCTTGTACAACCACTATGGAAATCAGTCTGGTAATATCTTATAAAACTTGGAATAGCCCTACCTCGACACCCAGCCATATGACTTCTGGGTATCCACCCAAGCAATTCCTCACCAAACCACAAAGGAATATCCTCATCTATGCTCATAGCAGCCTTATTTGTAATTGCTAGAAACTTAAAACAACCCATATGTCCCTCAACTGAAGAATGGATAAAAAGAAAATGGTACATTTACACAAAGGAATACTACTCAGCTATCAGAAACAAGGAAATCACGCAATTCACAGCCAAATTTATGGAACTAGAAAAACTCATTCTGGGTGAGCTAACCCAGACTCAGAAAGATGCACATGGCATCGTCTCACTTGTAATTGGATTTTAGCCATATAATACAAGATAACTATCCTACAACCAACACACCAAAAAAAAAAAAAAAAAAAGATCAGGAACATAGACTTTGTTACTTATCAATGGGACAATTTGCCCTAGGGGTGCTCCCATGTAGGCCCCCAATGCAAGAGGAAGCTCATAGCCCTCATATGACTGTTGAATTGAGAGGGGCTGATTTGTAGGGACACTCCACATTAGAGGAGTGGGATGGGTGGGAGAGGGAAGAGAGGGTTGGAGGGTAGAACCAGGAGAGGTTGAAAGAAGGCACTAGGGTGGAGATGTAACTTGATGTAATAAATAAACATTATAATAAAAAAAATCAATGTCAAGGATGAAGATATAGTTTCTTGGTATAAAAATTGCCTATCTTCTGATTTCCATTTGTAGGATTAAAAGGAAAAGTGTGTGTGTGTGTGTGTGTGTGTGTGTGTGTGTGTGTTTGTGTGTGTGTGTGTGTGTGTGTGTGTGTGCGTGCGTGCGCATGCATGAGAGAGAGAGAGAGAGAGAGAGGAGAAAGAGGAGGAGGAGGAAAGACTGAAACTAGTACCAATGGCTTACACATATCCAAGGATCCTGAATACTTTCATATGGTTATTGAATGGCTTGCAAACATTTTTGAAGTACAAAACTCCATGTTAAACTTTGCTGAAAAGAGTCAACTTGTCACATCTATATGTGTCTCACCAATGACAGATATGTTGGTCTCACCAATGACAGATATGTGTCTCACCAATGACAGATATGTTGGTCTCACCAATGACAGATATATTGGTGGACATGAGATGAATAACTTTGGCAATGATGATGTGAAGGTTTTGCCTAAATTCTAGGGTTATATCAAAGATTTTTCCATGATTTTTAGTATGTGGAATATTTGATCTAATTTAGGATGAACTACATCCAGGAAAGTGTCTGAGAACTGTTAAAAAGAAAATATATAAATAATTTAGAGTATCTACTTGAATATGATTGAAAATAGGTTTTTATTAAATAAATTAAATGCAAATCAACATAGGACACTAATTTAATTATCATAGATCCAAGGAGTAGCCAAAATTTAGCCACAAACAAGCTATACCATTTCTTATAAAGCTGTATACTTTATACATGAAATAACTTAAATAAAAAGCTATAGCTTACATTATCCATCTCTCCAAATATTCTGCTCATTCTATTTCCTATATGTAGATATATAATGAATAGCAGCCTCAAAGTTTGAACTTCCTCTGGTTTCCATGCTAGGTGTATATCACTAATTTCAAACATTTTTTTCTCTTACATCATATGCAATCTCCCAGTGTCCTTAGTACCATATACAATCTAACTCTTTGTCCTTATTACTCTTGTCTTCCTTGTACTTATCTCCATCTTCTTGACAGTATATTAACTTACAACTTCATCTTTCATCCAGTCATTTTTATTCCACTTTATATTTTTAACAAGTGATATAACTACATCATCCCCTCTTCTTTTCCTCTCTCCATACTCTACAATATTCCCCTCCTTCATCTACTAGTCTGCTTGCCCCTAAAGTAATCACATTTCTCTCTGGGGGATAATCTTAGTATTTATTTTTCATTTCATCTTTTCTACCTTTCCATTACCAGAAAGCAAATGTAAATCTAAATATTTTATTTTAAACTAACATCAGCTAAAATATTTTTGTTGTTTTATTTTTGACATTATATTATAATAAGATCATTTTTCCCCTTCCCATTCCTTATACAAAAATCCCATCTACCTTTCCTTGATCTCTTTAATATTCATGGCTTATTTTTCATTAATTGTTGTTACATACATATATGTATATGTGTATTCAAAGCATTCCTAAATATAACCTGCTCAGCCTGCATAATACTACCTGAATGCATGTTTTTGGTGTTGATTACTTAGTATTGGATAAGTGATTGCTGTGCTCTTCCTTGTGGAATGTTATTTCTCCCATTCTCCACATTCCTTAGTTGTTATAGTTCTTTGTGTGGGGCTGAAATCAGTGAACTTTCCCCTATCCACATTGACATTCTATTGTTATTGTTCTTGTTTAGGTAATCAGGTCAGTGAAACATTTTTGGTGCACTGCCTAGTATTATTAGGAGATGAAAATCTTACAGAGAACTCCACGTCTAACAAGGATTGGCTATATATCTAATTTGAAAGTGTGGTAGAATTCTGTTGTGAGTTCTTCTGACCCTGGACAATTTTTTTTTTATTTATTTAGCTGTAAGGCTTTTATTACTGATCAATCCCCTCATTTGTTATGTGTTGATTTATGTTGTTGACTTCTTCTATTTTAATTTTGGTAGATCTCAGTAAGCACAGCCGACATCCCTTGCCAATTTATTCAATTGAAAAAAAATGTTTTCCATATTCTTCAGCTTTTACTCCTTATTTCTTTTAGTGTGCTGCTTCTCCAGAGTAATAGTCCAGTGTTTGTGTTTCAGGACACAATGAGTAACAAGATACTGAATCTTGGGTGCTTTTTGTTTAATGGGGCCTTCTGACAACATAGTGGGGGGACATTATTTCTTTAAGAGATTGAAAAGATATTGGATACTGTTAGATAGTTTGGTCTCCAACTGCTGAAGAATAATAGTGTCTGTTCATTCATGAATATCCTTCTCTCCTTTCACAAACAAAACAAAATCATAACTATGCTCAGACCATTCAGACTGACAACCACAATGGATGTAAGAAAAGACTTGCACTTCCTCTCTCCAGTTCTCTTTGGTCTGTAACAATAACACCCCTTGCTCAACTCCAACTGCACTCTCCCTTGGATCAAGATATCTTGCTTCAGGGGAAAACCTTTTTTGTCACTTCCAGCATTAATTTTGACGGCATAACCCTTCCCTTCTTCACTCAGATCTTCAGCAGCCAAGTGCTTCTCAGAGAAAGCAGGAAGTGTGTGTTCTTCATCCACTTCAGTGAGTTCCTCATAGCTGGTGGTTAGGGAAGAAGATATTCAAATACATCTTGCCAAAGCCAACTGCCTAAGACACACCATGAAAAAAGAGCTCTGATCTTTTTAATGGACGCATAAGAACTATAAATTTCCCTTATAGATTGTTTTCCATGTGTCCCAGAGGTTTTTCTGTGTTGGGTTTTCACTTTAATTTCATTTCAGGAATTTTTGTATTTCTTCCTTGATTTCTTCATTGACCCATTCAGTAAAGAGTTGTTTAGATCCATGAGATTGTGTATATGCTAGAGACTTGCTTGCTATCAATTTTAAGTTTTATTTCCTTGTACTCAGATAGGATCTGGAAGGCACTTCAATCTCTTTGAGTTTGTAAAGATTTGCTTTGTGTCCCAGAATGTGTTAAATTTTAGAAAACATCTATGTGCTGCATATTCTTGGATGTTTGAGTGGAATATTCTGTAGACATCTGTTAAGTCAATTTGATGTATAATATAAATATAAATTAATTCTTATATCTGTTTAATTATTTGTTCAAATGTCTTATCTACTGGATAAAGCAAGATAATGAAATCGCCTACTATTAGTGAATTTATATTAATTTATATTAATCTTTGACTTTTAATCCAGTAGTAAAATTTTATAAAATTGGGTGCACACAAATTTGGTACATATATGTTTAGTATGTTACTCCCCTCTTATTTAAACATTTGCATGATTAGGATAAAGTGCTTGCTGCTATATCTTCTAAATAGTTTTAGTTTAAAGCCTGTTTTTGTCAAGTATTAAGATAGTGATACCTGCTTGCTTCCTTTCTGGTCGCAATTAATGACACTACTGTTTTCCATCCTTTTACTCTAACAGTAAAATTTAAGCTAAGATGTACTTTTTGTAGAAAACAGATACATGGGGTTTGTTTCTTGATTCATTCAGTCAACCTGTGTTTTTTGATTACAGAATTGAGTACATTGTTATTTAAAATTATTTTTGAAAAGTGTACTATAGTTGTGGTCATCGTGTTGCTGATTTTTTTATGGTGTGTGTGAGTGTGTGTGTGTGTGTGTGTGTGTGTGTGTGTGTGTGTGTGTAGATGTGTTCTCAGTAGTGTTTTACATTTTAATTGTTATAGTTTCATATTACTTTCCATACTCTCTGATACGCTTATTCCTCTCCTCAGCATAAAATATTGCTTCCTGTATTTTCTTTAGATTTGGTTTGTTGGATATAATTTTTAAGACTGTTTATGTCATGGAGAGATTTTTCTCCTTCAATTGTGGTGGATGGTTTTGCTAGATATATTAGTCTAGGCTGGCTATCATACTCTTTTGGAACTGAAATGTATGGGTCCAAGTTTTTATGGCTTTCAAAGTTTTCATTTTTATGGATTTTCCTTTATATATGACATTCAGGACTTTTTGCTGTTTTATTTTCTTTTTTAATTAATTAATTATTCATTTTACATCTAGCCCCCCTCCTCTCCACCTGGTCCCACTCTCTTCCCACTTTCCCCCTCCCCTTCTCCTCAGAAAAGGGGAGCATACAACACATTAGTCTGCCCTGGCTCTTCAAGTTGCATCAGGACTAAGAGCATTCAATTATACTGAGACCAGACAAGGCAGCCTAGCTAGGGTAAAGTGATCCACAAACAAGCAACAGAGTCCATGTCAGAGGTACTCCCTGCTCCACTTGCTAGGGGATCTACATGAAGAACATGATGTCTATCAGTTAGAACATGATGTCTATCAGTTACATATGTGTAGGGGTCCTAGGTCCATTCCATACATGCATTTTTTGTTGGTTCTTCAGTCTCTGTAAGCCCCCCTAAGGGCCAAGGTTAGTTGATTCTTTTGGTCTTTTTGTGAAGTTCTTGACCGCTCCTAATCTCTATATTCTTCTACAAGACTCCTTAAACTCCACCTTAATGTTTGACTGTGAGTCTCAGCATCTGTTTCAATCTCCTGCTGGGTGGGGCCTCTCAGAGGATAGTTATGCTAGGTCCCTGCTTACAAGCATAGCAGAGTAACATTAATAATGTCAGGAGTTGATTCTCTTCCATGGAGTGGGTCTCAAGTTGGGCCAGTCATTGGTTGGCCATTCCCTTAATCACTGCTCCATCTTTATACCTGCCCATCTTGCAGGCAGGGTAAATTATGGCTTAAAATTTTGTGGTTCGGTTAGTGTCCCCCTCCCTCATCTGAAAGTCCTTCCAGGCTAGGAGGTAGCCACTTCTGTCTCCATGTCCTCCTTTGCTAGGACTCCCAGCTAAGGTCACCCCCATATCCTTCCAGGAGCACACCCTGATGCTGGTCTCCAGCTTGTTTCAGAGATCCCCCACATCAGCTTCCCTTCACTCTCCCAGTTTTCTCATCTCTCACTCCTGCATTCACCATACCTAATCCCCATCCTTTTTCCTCTCCCCACACCCTCTCCCACTCAGTTCCCTCTCAGCAACTACTTGTTTCTTTCTTCTTGCTCTTTGGGACTGAGAATCTGGCTCTGCCACAGACTTACGGAGGATCACTAGGTCTCTTAGGTTGACCAGAAACTCATGATCCATATGCAGTTTTGTGGTCTTTCTCCTGCCTGTGTTGGTATGGCCCATCATCTACTATACTAAACTATTGTTCTCCATTTTCTGAACTCATCACAGGCTCTTTTTGTCTTGTGATTAGTCTTTTGATTTTAACCCATGGTGATTTTTATAACTTGTCTTCACTATCCTCCTAATTTCTAACTGTGTCTCATATCTAATTTTAATATATTTCCAATAAAACCTTTTTATTGAGGTGGTTAATTACTTCAGTGTTTGTATAGTATGGTAAGTATTTGAATTCCCCATTCAAAATATTTTCATCTACATACTTTTGCCATGCAAGAGGCCTTATTACTAAATAAAATAAAAATAAAACCCATAGTAATAATTAGAAACTTCAATGCTTTTTGTCTTCTAAGTATCTTATTTATATTTTTCACCCCTCAGAAATATCAAAAAAAGTATATATTATTATTATCTCAGTTTTGAAAATAGGGAAACTAAACCATGGTAACATAAAGTATATATCTTATTTGTCGAAACTGAAAAAGGAAAAGATGTTATTTGAGTCCAGGAAGTATGGATACATAGCCTTGACATTTATCTACTCCTAAACTCTTTAACTGGGGAAATCTAACTGTCTTCACATTAATGAGGAATCTTTAACTCCAAACTAGAGTAACAAGATTTCAAGAAAATGGAGACCCCATTGGTTTATAAAGATGATTCTTTTTATCCAATATTCCAGTTTTGCTGAATTCCCTGGAAATGACTATTGAACAAATGAAATAGTTTGGTTTGGTCTTCATCCCAGAGCCAGTGGGTATTGAAATAACAAGGTGACATTGGTTTTATATTCCACATTTACCACAGGCAATTGAACTTCTTCAAAATAGGAAGCATGCATATGCCAAGTGCTTCCTTTACCATCAAAGCAGGTTGAATGAATATCAAGTTCTGCTTTATAGTCAAAATCTAAATCAAAGATATCTGGTAAGGGAAAAAGTTAAACATATATGGAAAGAAATTAAAAACATACAAAACATTAAATTAATTCTTAACTATTTCTATTATAAATAGGGACTGAGAGTATGGTCAAAATTTAGTGTAATTTGTAGTAAGGCTAGCTGAGATCCTCAGGGTATTATGCTATATTGAGAATGATATAACAGACTTTCAATGAGTTTGAACCATCTAGTTTGCATCAATAGTCTCTAAATGATGTGTAACTATTCGCCCTGAAAAATAAAAAACCTAGAGAATTGGACCTAGTTAAGAACTCTAAATGTTAGATCTTTCACTTTCTTTACATGAGCAGACTTTGTATATTTATAGACAGAAACTGGAGTGTGTGTTTGAACAGAGATCTTCTATGTAGCAGATCACATTTCTTTGCTGCCCAAAGTTACCTAATGTAGCACTTTATGCTCTGTGCGTAATTTCACTTTTTTTTCACTTTTCACTTTCATTAATTTTGTCACAGATATGGTGAGATTCTGATAGAAAAAAATGTTTATGAACTAGGAAAACTCATCCTTAAAATGGTAAGAAAGTACACATGCAGCAGTTTCGGTACAGTCTATAAAGCAAAAAGGCAGAAATAACTTGATTTTATTCCATGAGTAGATGACACACAAGAATATATTGATCAGGCCATAGCTGATTGTTTTAATTTCACAATAAATGATATCAAGTCTATATTGTGTGTGTGTGTGTGTGTGTGTGTGTGTGTTTGATTAGCATTTAGAGAAAATCAAGGCGACTTAAAATTTGTTCTTGTGGCTATTGAGTATTGTTGACCTCAGATATGCTCTAAGCTGTAGTTTCCACTTATAGTTTTATTAGCAAATTTACTCTGTTTTTCATTCGTTACTTTGGGAACTACCACTATTTGATTCAAGCTAGGGTTATCTCATAAGAGGAAACAGAATGTCAGCTGAGAAAATGCTTCCATCATATTGGTATGTAGGCAAGTGTGTGGGGGTATTTTCATAATTAATTATTGATGTGGGTAGGCCTAGACCACTGCAGGCAATGCCAGTCCTTCGCAGGTAGGAATGCTATATATAAGAAAAGTTCCTGAACAAGCCTAATATGCAAGTCAGTAAGCAGAATTATTCCATGTTCTCTGTTTCAGTTCTTGCATCCTGGTTGCTTTTCTGTTCCTATATTGGCTTCCATAGAACCAAGAATTCAGTTGGGGTATTAGATTTTGGAATGAACAAAAAAATGAGCTGCCTATTATTTAGTTGCATATCCAGTTGACCCAATGGCAAATAGCAGAAGAATTATAGATGCTGAGAAATAACAAATATTATGCTACAGTATATAAAACATACTATAATAATGAAGAGTGACTATTAAATAATTAATTGGGAGGGTATGATATAACATTTAAGAATAAGGTTCTACCACCAACCAAAGAACTTATATGGACTGGTCCTAGGGCCACTACACATATGAATTTAATGGGCTGCTTGGTCTTCAAGTG
>CAJQZJ010030739.1:0-27464 GCA_907164525.1 Lophiomys imhausi | reverse complement strand
GAAGGCTTTCTTGATTGAGTTTGCTAATGAACAAGCTGCTGCTAATCATGCAGCAGGAAACCCAGCCTGGGATGTGGACATGCTTCTTGGGCAAGGTCGATTTGCTCAACAATAAACTGGGTATCGGCTCAGGTGTTTGAGCAAATCAATTTAATAACAACCAGAGCTTGAAAATCATTGCCTAACAAAGGAGCAGTGGATAACAATCTAACTAAGATTATTCAGGATCCCCTGGAGCCTTTCTCAGACTTCGTGGCTAGAATGGTTGAGGCCGCTGGAAGGGTATTTGGAGACCCTGATTTGGCAATGCCCTTAATTAAACAACTTGTGTATGAGCAATGTACAAAGGAGTGTAAAGCAGCTATCACCCCTTATAAGAACAAGGGGTTGGAAGCCTGGATGCCTCAGTGCAGACTGCCGCTACCTTGAATAATTTGTCAGCCAATGTAGCCACGGCCTTGGGTGTATTGTGGCAGGTGGCCCAGATTGGCTGTGAGTGGAAAATGACTGGTTTGTGTGTGACTTCTGTGCCATATCAAAATTATACTGTAGCTGCAAATTTGTCTAAGCAACTCTCTCAGTATCTTACAGGAAATTGGTCTGGCGAGTTTGATAAGCTGATGCAGAATCTGAGAACTGCCATCGTGCGTGTGAATTCCACCCGGGTTGATGTCTCTGTTGCTGAAGGACTGTCAACATGGATCCTCCGAGCCATGAATCATCTGAAGGAATGGGCAGGAATGGGTGCCCTAGGAGGCATGCTCTTCCTAGTCAGTTTCATTGCCCTATGGTGTATCTGTAAGATGAGGATTTCACAGAGGAGAAGTAATGCCATGCTGGTGCAAACCTTTGCTGCCTTGGAGGCTGGACAGCCGCAAGCTTGGTTGACTGTCCTAAAGGACTAAGCTATCATCACGCTCAGGATGCGAGGCTAAGCACTACACTTGGGGTCAGCTTCTAGCGACTTCAAAAAGGACATGTTTGATTGCATATGGGTTGGTATCCTAGTTTCCCATCTCTGAGAAAAAGATACCAGATGGGTATGACACCAGCCTGGTTGGCTACTGGGCATGGGGTCATTACAATGTCCTTTACATACATATCAAAGATCAGATGCTTGATATATCTACTAGAGATCCTCAACAGACTGCCACCAATCCTTTTGATTTATGGCTTTTGTATGGAACAAATGGTAGCTATATGGATTTGGGACCTATACTTATGCTTGGAGGAGGATCTTATCAAAAGCGCAATTTTTCTTTGGGGAACTATTCTGTGGGGGTCGGAGATTCTAGTGGTGACAGTGGCTGGGGGAATGTGACATTTCTTTTGTCCAGAAACAAGACCTTTTCAGCCTCGCCAATGTGTCTCTGGCCTCCTTTTCTGTGGATTGTAAGTAATGGGAGTGCATCCTTGGGTGAAGAAAAGTTAGTATGCACTCCGGACACATGCTTTTATGCCCTGTGCTGGAATGCCACAGCCTTTCCTGTGGCTGTGGTGACTAGAATGCCTCGATATGTACCAGTTCCTGTATAGGCCCCTAATACCATGATGCTATTCAGGCTTAAAAGAGATTTTGGCATCACTGCAGCTATTGTTACTGCCATCACTGTTGCTGCTGTGGGGGCTACTGCCTCAGCTATTGCCTTGTCTAGTTCTATACAGACTGCCAATGCCCTAAATGACATCTCAGCCAATGTAGCACAGGCATTGGATACTCAGACCTCTATGAATTCTCATCTGAAAGGAGGCCTTATGATAGTTAATCAACGCATAAGATTTAATACAAGAACAGATTGATTCTCTTTGGCAACTAGCACAGTTGGGGTGTGAGTGGAAAATGCAGGGTTTGTGTGTTACTTCGGTGTGGTATCAAAATTTAACAAAGGCTGCTAATCTGTCTAAGCAATTGTCAAAGCTCCTTTTACAGGATTGGTCGGCTGATTTTGAAAATAAGATGAGAAAGCGACAATCGTCCACATCAACTCCACTCGGGTGGATCTGAGTCTGGCTAATGGTTTGACTTCCTGGATACAGGCAGCTATGGATCATCTTAAGGAGTGGGCGGGCGTAGGCTCTTTGGCAATACTGATGATACTAGCCTCTCTGGTCTGCCTATGGTGCATCTACAAGATGAGAGCCACACAGAAGCGTAATGCAGCCATGATTATACAGGCCCTTGTCGCCATTGAGGTGGGTCAGTCCCCTCAGACATGGCTCATTGCCATGAAGGCTTAAATCTTCACTGAGCATGGTCCCTGCCCACTGAGGTATTCGTTCCACGGATATTAGGGTCTGGCAAGTCAATGACGAAGTAGACGGGTAAGTCTCAGCCACCTAAGACAGGGCAGTCCCGAGTGGGGAGGCTGACCCAGAGACGGGTAAGAGTTTGAGCACCGCCCTCCTACAGGCTCAGGCCCGCCGTGAGATCCCCAGATATGGGGATTACGAAGCCTTTCCAGGGACTTCTACCAACATTTTTAAAAACAAAAAAGGAGGAACTGTAGAGAGTTGCGATGTGCCGCACCCTAGAGATGGCGCCGGTTTCCGCCTTCCACCAGCCTGATGGTGAGCGCTCTCAGTGGTGAACAGGTCCATGTTTGGTTGGGACCGCTGATCTGGCTTGCTTCCGCATATGTGGGCCTGTAAGATAGCACCACGTGACTTTACTAGACTGGCTGTTCATATAGTATTTAGCCTGTGGGTTGGGTCTGCACCATTATTCGGAAGACTGTTTTCAAGGGACCTGAATAAACTGCTTGAGAAGAGCTTTTGCGAGTTGTGTCGTTCTTGCTGGTCGAGGGGGACGCGACAACAACCGGCAAGAAAAACCCCTTGCTTCAACTGTAGACAGAATGCTGTCCAAAAAGGACAAAATTTGGAAGCAGGTAAGTCGACAGCCTAGCTCTGCCAAGACAGGGTAGGTAAGTCCTTCATAATTCCTGCTCTACAATCAATGTCTATCAGAGAAATGGGTCCAAATAGCTGAAGATTGATGCTGTAATGTATGGAGAGAAAATGGGAACTGTCCAGGCAGCCACTGGTATGTCATTTCTTAGTTTTGGAAGCTGCTGGCCCTGCTCTTCCTATATAATCAGATATATTTATCCCTCTCAGGTCTATGAGGTGGTTGAAGAATAGATAGCTAGAGTCTCATAGTTAAATTTTGAGTTGTGTAGGAATCAAGAGGGTGTTCTGCATCTAAGAAGATATTTTTAAAATTGTGAGGCAAGTTAGTATGAAAGCTGAGTTAGATATAGAACTTTAAACTCATGGAGATGGTTAGATAGTAGAATGTTAAAGTCAGGTCCCAAATACATAGGGACTGGACATTGGGAATGTATGCTAAGCCATATAACTCTCATAATTGTGGCCTATTTATTTCTGTTGTTTTGTATTGTATTTTTTGTTATTAGAAAAAAAACCATTTGTTGGACTGAAAAGGGGAGCTGTTGGAGGGAAAAAGATATACCTTAAACTTAAAAAAAAAGAGGGAAGAGGATGGGGGTTTGATGGGGAAGAGGGTGGGAGGGTGGGACTGGAGGCGGGAGTAGGTTGGGGATTGTGATTGAGATGTAACTTGAAGAAATAAAAATAAATTATTAAAAATTATAATAATAAAATATAAAAATTTCAAATGATAATTTACCAAAGGCATACTTGTCTTACTGGCATGAAAGGAAAAAAAGCTCTTAATTTCATGTTAGAAATGTAGACTACAGGGTGCCACATAGCTCACACACTCTTGGATACCACCTTATAAGTTTGTTTCCTATATATAAAAATATTTTTGTTGTTTGGCATTGAAAAGGCAGTCAAGTGGTTAAAAAAGTTGTAAGTAAATTAAGGATTACTATAGTTCAACCTGGTTTTCTAAACCTCTAAGAGCTGAAGCAATTTGGAGCTAACGTGAAATATTTGAAAAGGGCAGTGTTAGCCCATGCCTTGAAGTCCAGCAGGGACAGGAAGATCACTATAGAGTTAGTTGTCTTTTAAATTCTAGAGTTAAAATGAACAGAGTGGTGATGGTGCACACTTTTATTCTCATCACTTTAGAGGCATACACCCTTAATCTCAACACACTGGAGGGAGACTTAATCTCAAACACGCAGATCTATGTTGGGGTAGTGTTAAGTATTCTAAATGTTAATTAATTGGTCCTGCTTGCTGTCTGTTACTTATATTGAATCTGATTGGTTAAATAAAATGCTAAGGCCTGAGATTGGGCAAAGACAGGGAAAGGTAGGACTTCCTGAGATTAGAACATGAAGTCTGTGCATTAGACAGAGGATTAATGCATTCCAGCTAGCAGCAGGAAGAAGAAGGCATTACAACCAGGAGGAGCAGGAAGAAGGAGGCACATACCATGGGTTAGAAAAAAGAACCTTATTCCACATGGCCAGAAACATCGGCATATCGTGGAAAGTGGCAGTCCAATGGGACGTATGCATATATGGGGTCATATTTGGGTAATAGAATTAAGAGCTAGCTTAGATGGGCCAGGATTGCACAACTCAGGCCAAGGCTCGATAAAATCCACATTGTGTCTGTGTGTATTCATTTACAATGGCGAATTAAAGATTAATAGCCACAAAACATTAACAATAATCAAAATACTCTTAAACAATTTAATTAATTATTTCTACAAATGGCACCCAATGTAATTTAACTAATTTTTTCTTACAGATCTCTGAGTTCAAGGCCAGCCTGACACAGAGAAAGCTCCAAATAGAGAACAACTTAGATCCAAGTGTGGTGGTGCACACGTTTAATCCCAACAATTGGAAGGCACATGTCTTTGATGCCAATACTTGGAAGGCAGAGGATTTGCAATGATTTAAGTTTAAAAGCTACTCGCAAAAGGCATACTGAAATTCAAAGTGAATTGTCCTTTGTGATCTCAAAATATATACACTAAAAGGCATGTTTAGTTCCAAAATATAAAAACATTTTTTTTAAATTTCAATTGAAAGATAATACTTTTTATATGGTCAAAAATTTCAATTTCCTCTAGGAAAGATATTACCTGCCAAGAAAAAAAAGTAGTACTACAGAGTTAGGAGTAGGACAGTGCTCTGTTCTTATCTTTCCAGGAAATTAAAAGCATCCAGCTAAGGAGTCCAGGGACAACTGGACAACTGAAACCTCTGAAGAAAAGGGAATAGAAACCAAAGAAGACAAGTAGCCCAGATGATACAGCCTTGCAGACTTCCTCAATAGCTGTTTCATCAAAAATCTACAACCAGAACAATTCAAAATGGCTAACTAAGATGGTTCAGTTCCACCGACTGTTCTAGCCACTACTTCAGTAAAACCCTGAAGTTCAGCTTCTGACTACAAACTTCTTAGGACATTTAAATAGCTGAGCACAAAAAGATTGAACATCAAATGTTACTACTCACTTGCTTAACCATTTTTTCTTTTTTATTTGGGCCCCAAACAGGTTTCCTACATCCCAAATTAGCAGGAAGTAATTTTAAGAGAGTGATGTCCCATTCCCAGAGGTGGGGTGGGTGATTCCCCCCCCCCTTTGGAAATTTAATTGGTTATATATGTTTGTTGTTATTTAGGGGGATTGGTTACAAGTTGTTAAATGGTCTTGTTAAATAGGTTTTTGAAGTTAGGCCCAGGGATTTCTCCCTTTTTCTTATCTCTATCCTTCCTTCTCTCCTATATAGGAGGGAAAAGACTTAAAAACAATGGAATATAGACATAATATAGGAATGATAAAGAAAAAGGGACAGACTATTGAATATGCTCTTATAACTTGGTATACTGATACAAAATTAAGATTATATTTGGCTACATTGGTATTGATCTTTGCATATTGATACAAAATTAAGGTTAATCCTTTTTAAGGTATTATACCTAGGTAAAGTTTAAAAATGCAATGAGTAGGATGGGAGGGTGAGAGGGTGGGACTAGGAGGGGTGGAGGGGGCACTGTGATGGAGATGTGGCTTAAAGTAGTGAATAAGCAAAAAAATGCAATGTGAAGTTTTGGCCTTTTGATAGCAACTGTCACAAACTGTTTATGATAATTAAGACATGCAAACTAATAGCCATTCAAACATGTCATTTTGTTAGGTACTAGCATAGTTTATCACAGAGGTTTTCTAAGTCAACAGGAAATCAAGTTGCTAAGAGACAACCAAGATTTGCTTATCCAAATGTACGGAGATAGATAGGTGGTCTTCAAAAACCTCAAGAGATCTATAGAATTTGGCATTCAAAGGTTTCTTAAGATTTTTTGATATTGAGACATGTCAGCTCCTGTTAGCACTCCCTATTCTACTCTAAGTAGAGGATGAGCAACAAAGAATCTCCATTTGGAGATGGTTGCAATAATGACAAGCTTGTCACTGGGCAAGAAAAATCCCTTGCTTCAACTGTAGACAGAATGCTATCTGAAAAGAACAAAACTTGGAAGCAGGTAAGTCAACAATCTAACTCTTCCAAGACAGGGAGACAAGTCCTGCATAATTCCTGCTTTACAATTAATGTCTGTCAGAGACACTTGGCCAAGAGGATGAAGATAGATATTCACAAGCCCCACCCATACTTAGGAAGGTTATTATACAGCCACATACACCAGGCAGTAGACTATGGAATCCATTTTAAACACTATACCTAATAATTAGAAGCCATTCAGGAATCATTTTGCACTACTATCATGGGTATTTTCTCAGCCTTTCTCTGAAGTTGGATTCTTATTTCCTAGAAGCCATGCTTATTTTCTTGTTTCACTACATGAGGTTGTATAGTATGCCCTCCAATGGTTTCCTAAAATGGTTTATTAGACATTGAATAGAGAACTGTGGGTTTGAAGTTTTGTTTTTGTTTTTTCCTCTGAATTCTGAACACTGCTCACTGGCCTTCACTACTGAAAATAAGTAAATCTCTTGTTATCTAATCCTTGATGCTTTTCATGAAACTAGGCTTTGCCCCCTCAGGGTTTTTAGAACATATCAGTCCCGAGCTTTGTGAGTTTTTACATTTTGCCTTCAAGTTTGTCTCCTTCACCTATTGGTCTTAGTAGCTAGTGAAACTCTTTCACTCAGGTCATTCATGTTCTTTATAAATTCTAGGGAAAATTATTATAATTACTTCAGCACTGATTTTCTTTCCTGGATATTCTCTATCCTGTATGCAAATGACTTTTAATTAATTTACATCCTACATGGATGTCTTGTTTCAGAATAATAACTTTCTATTTTATACTCTGTTTACTAACAGGGGATTCTCTATTTTTTGTTGTTTTATTAAACATTTATTTATTAATTGAAGTTACATCTCAATCTTAGAGCCCTCCCTCATCCCCTCCCTGTCCCACCTCCCAACTGTATACTCACTGTCCCATCTATCTTTATCCTCCAGTGTGGTGGGCCCACACATATCAGCCCCCCCCCCAAGTTCATCAGTCACGTGAAGGCTAAGAGCTGCCTCTTGCTCTGGGGCCCAACATGGCAGCACAGCTAAGGTAAAGTGTTCCACTAAGAGGTAATAAAGTCTATCACTGAAACTGGCCCCACTCCTTGCTAAGGGATCTGTATGACGACAAAGTTACCTATCATTTATATTTGCATAGGCAATGCTACCTCTAGTCTAAACATTTTTCTTCCCTTTTTGGTTTAGCATTTCAGTCTCTGTAAGCTTCGAGGGGTCTAGCTTGGTTGGTTCTGTTGATCTTCATGTGTTGATTTTGACCCCTCCATGTTCCTTCTCCCTCTCTTATATAGGCTTCCAGAGCTCCACCTAATGTTTGACTCTGTGTCTCAGCCTTTGCTTTGTTCTGCTGCTGAGTGAAATTTCTGGTACGATAGTTATGCTAGGTTCCTATTTCTTTGGGTCTATTGGTTGTAATATCATTATCCTGCACTATATGTCTAAAATCCAGTTATAAGTGAATACATGCCATGTGTATCTTTCTGGGTTTGGGTTAGCTCATTCAGGATGAGTTTTTATAGTTCTATCCATTTGGTTGCAAATTTCATGATTTCCTTGTTTCTGATAGCTGAGTAGTATTCTATTGTGTAGATGTACCACAGTTTTGTTGTTGTTTTGTTATTTACCCATTCTTTGTTTGAAGGGCATCTGGGTTGTTTCCAGTTTCTAGCTATTACAAATAAACCTGCTATGAACATAGATGAGCTGGTGTCCTTGCTGTGTGGTGAACCAGCTCAGGCTCTAAGACCAACAATCAATAAATGGGACCTTATGAAACTGAAAGCTTCTGTATGGCAAAAGACACTGTCATTAGAACAAAACAGCATCCTACAGACTGGTAAAAGATCTTCACCAACCCCACATCTGACAGAGGGTTAATATCCAAAATTTACAAAGAAGTCAAGAAACTAGACACAAACAAACCAAATAATCCAATCAAAAAATGGGGTTCAGAGCTAAACCAAGAATTCATAAAAGAGGAATCTCTAAAGGCCAAGAGACACTTGAAAAAATGCTCAATATCTGTAGTCATCATGGAAGTACAACTCAAACAGACTCTTGAGATTCCATCTCACACCTGTCAGAATGGCTAATGTCAAAATCTCAAATGATAGCACATGCTGACAAGGATGTGGGGAAAGGGAAATTCTCCTCCGTTGCTGGTGAGAGTGCAAACTTGTACAACCACTATGGAAATCAGTCTGGCAATACCTTAGAAAACTTGGAAAAATTCTACCTCAAGACCCAGACATACCACTCCTGGGCATATATCCAAAAGATTCTTCTATTTTATTTTTTAAATAATTTTTTGTTTTGATTTGGTGTTGATTTTTTGAGACAGGATCTCTCTATGTAGTCCTGTCTCTCCTGGAACTCACTATGTAGAGCTTGCTGACCTCAAACTCACAGAAATCTATCTGCCTCAAGTGTTGGTATTAAAGGCATGTAGCACCACAGTGGTTCTATTTTTGATAAATTTTTATTTTTTGAGAATTTCATACATGCATGCAATGAAATATGTTCCTGTCAACTTCTCATTTCCTCCCTTTAATATCCTCATGTCACCTCAACACATCCTCTAGTAAGTTGAATTATTTCAATTTCTAAGGTTTTGTGTTCATTACATACTTTTCAATATATTATTTTTATTCTATGTATATATGTGAGTGCCTACAAGCACATATGTACAGTATGTGTGTGTCTGATACTTGTGGAGTCCAGAAGAGGGCTATGGATCCCCAGCAACTGGAGTTACATACGATTGTGGGCCATCTGATATAGAAACTGAACTCAGATCCTCTAGAAGAGCAAGTACTCTTAACTGTACTTTTGGCCTGAGATTCTTGTCTTCTGTTTATTATGAAGCTTTATATTGAAATTTCATATTAGATTTTTTCCCCACAAAATCACAGGCTTCCTAGTGTAGGTGCATAAGTGTGGAGCACTAAAGAGATGGCATGAGGTTTGGGTAAGTAGTGCCTGTTAGTACTAGTCTCTTTACCAAGATACGTGATAAGCCTCTGATCTGAGTGTTTGAGCTCATTTATCCTAGAAGTCAGATTCTCCAGTGAAGATGGGTTTGACATCATGCATAGAAGGTACATCTCTTAACTGACAACATATTTGAGCCATATGAGAAAGATTATTGACAATCTCAAGAACTATATAGAATGTTCCCCATATTAGTCCCCAACTCTTCTGTTTAGAGCCTCTGTTTTAGCTGAGCCTAGTACTGCTGCATTCAGAAATGATCTTATCATGTTTATGGCATAAACTTCAAGTCTCCTGTTTGAATGGTGGATGAATGTCTGTTCCCATGCCTAAATTTGGAATGGAGATGTGAGGGACTAAATTCTAAAATAGATTTTCACTCAATTCTTCTGCCAGTCAAATCCTCCTGCTTTGGAATATTCTGCACATTGGGATATTTCTCCTTTTCCTCAACTTTTAAATGAAGAATTACTTTAGCCTGCTATGTCATTTAACTTCCAGATATTTGTCTACTATTATTCAGAAATTTTAGTGGTTTTCTTAAGTAAGCCTATAAGGTTATTATGGCTTTCATTATGGCATTTTGTAACACTGTTTTTATTGGTCTTCCTTCCTTATATTCCTATTCCCCTCCTGCTAGTCCTCTTCATCTCTCCTAATAGTCGTCTTCTTGATTTCATGAAACATGCCCATTACCTACCTATTCAAGATTGTTTCCTCTTTTTCTCTCATAGTCCCATATTATGACAAAATTTTGTCATTGTCATCTCCTACCTCATACTTTGCCTTTGCATATTTATGCCATTCTTTTTAGACTAAACATCATCATGCAATCCCAGAATTCATTATATAGCCCAGGCTGGTCCATAATAGGAGTTAGAATTCTGCTTTTGGAATGCAGATTGGACTAGCTATGGTCCTGGGCATATAGCCCGGGAAACTGAGAAAAGGGGCTTTAGGATGCTGCCTCTCCTCAAAATATATTGAGCATAGCTGAAATGGACAGAGTGGAAGCTGTGGCTCCGATAGAGTAGAGCTTTGTTGAGGGGCATGGCTGCAAAGCCTCAGAAACCACTAGGAAGCATCTTGCTGAGGGGGATGGCTATAGGAGCAGTGAGAAAGGGTGAGACACTGACAAAGATCTCGAGAACCATGCCTTGTTTAAGGGTGTGGAGGCAATGCTCCAGAGCCCCACAGCTGACATGCACAGTGTCTTGTGCCATTTACTGACTCCAATGCCATACTGACAGGAAAAGCTGCAGAGCGACTTCTGCAGAGGGCAAGCCTAAGAGGCCAAGAAAAGCTGTGGAAGGCTGGTCTGCGAGAGCTACTTACAAGCTCCAAAGATGCAGCAAGCAAACAGTGAGCAGAGCCAAGGCCTCAGATGATAGCATTGGCCTGAAGCACAATGGGACTGAGGAGACCTTGGAAGTAAAAGTAATGGTGCCCCCCCCCAAAAAAAAAAGCCACAGCTGACTGGCACCATAGCGTCAGGAGCAGAGTACTGAGGTTCAAGAGAGGAGATATGGATTCTATCTCTTGATGGGAGTGTGGGTCTAGTTTAAACTTGTGGGACTGGATAAAGTGCTGTGGAAAGTTTTAGAAACTATAATATGCCACACCTATTTTTCTACATTTAAAAGAAAAGGAAAGACCATTGAGAATGCTCAGTGTGTAAAAACACTTGATACACAAACACAGTGGCCTGAATTCAATCCCCATATGTCATGGTGAAAGAAGAATCAAATCCTCCAAATTGTACAAATTTTTCTGTGATCTCCAAATGTACATATTTCATGTGCCTTCCTGTAGAAGTAAACTAATAAATTATTTACCAGCATTTATATTATAAAAATTAATGGGTCAGCAGTGTTAATCCTTAACCTGCCATCATAAACAAACACACAGACACTTGATGGATTTTAATAAGCCGTAGTCTGGATTTTGCAATCTTAGCACATGTAAGCTAGTTTATAATTATATTCCCCAAACAAAACCATATATATATTATAATAATATATATTATAATTAATATATTATAATATATTTTTTCTTGTACTGTTATTCTCCAAACTATGCCCATGTTCCAGGTCATGTGGCAAGATTTTCTTCCATCTCTAAAACCATCCTGTCTCCTGCTTGCTCTGGTGGCTTCTTCTCTCCTCAAGATCTTCTCTGTCTGCCCCAGAAGCCCATGAACCTTTGCCCCGCCTACCTTTCTCTCTGTTCAGTCACAGGCTTTGGCATTAATTCAACCAATCAGAGAAAATGGTTATCAAGTAAAGTAACAGACATCAAGCAGGTCTTTGAAAGCAATTAATTAACATTAGAATACGCAACAGATCATTGCATCAATAAAAAGGCTATCTTTTTGTCTAATAAAAAGGCTATCTTTTAAAAACTATACACAGTAAGAACCAATATGAAACAATCACGAAAACCACATATAAAAGTTACATACATAATGTTTAGCCTATTTCTATCAGGCAATCTTGAAGAAAAAAAAATCATCTATCTTATCTTGGTGAGTCTAAGTTTCTGAACCTAAATATTTTTCTATCATATCCTATATTTACAAGTCTAAAGATTTTATTTAGATTCAAAAATATCTTTCTAGATAATAAATCATTTAAGTTTGATTGGAAATTTATATCTATTATGTCTTCAACGCCATGAAAGCCTTAAGAAGGGATAAAGTTACATTTGACTGAGTAGGAAGAATAGGAGAGCAGCTTCCAGAATGCAAAAATGACAATTTGCTGCTCAGACAGTCCCAAATATCTCTCAATACCATTGGGGCATCATCTTCAGCCTTCTGGCCAAGCATATCTCACAGACTAATTGTGTAGCAGGAAATAAGAAGTATTTGCCATTCTGTCTCTGCAAAATCAGGACATCAACTTACCTGCACTTAAGTTCTGATCCATCTTTGAACTGTATATAGTCTGTTGAGAGAGCAGGGATGTTTCTGCCTAGTAGAAATTATCTCCTGATAGAGAATTTTGATGCTCATTTTCTCTTTCCAATTCAAATGGCAGCTATCAGGAGCTGACTGTCTCAAGTCAAAGAATTATTAAAATAATAAAAACAGCCTTAAATGCCATTTTCTGTATGCCTCTGAGGGTTTGAAGACATCTATTTATTTATAAATCTATCTATCTATCTATCTATCTAGATATCTATCTATCTATCTATCTATCTATCTATCTATCTATCTATCTATGTTATGTCTGAAGAGGCAAACTGTATATTATTAACCATTTAGTATCTGTTAAACCTATTAAGCCTACTTTGTGGCAATCAATGTCTGTCAGAGAAACGGGGCCAAATGACTGAAGATTGATGCTGTAATGTATGGAGAGAAAAAGGGAACTGTCCATGGAGCCACAGGTATTTCATTTCTTAGTTTGGGAAGCTGCAGGCCCTGTTCTTCCTATAAAATCAGATATATTTATCCCTCTCAGGTCTCTGAGGTGGTTGAAGAACAGATAGCTAGAGTCTCATAATTTAATTTTGAGTTGTTTAGTAGTCAAGAGAGTGTTATAGATCTAAGAAGATACTTTTAAAATTGTGTTGCAAGTTAGTATGAATGTTGAGTTAGATATAGACCTTTAAACTCATGGAGATGTTTAGATAGAATGTTAAAGTCAAGTACCAAATACATATGGACTGGTCATTGGGAATGTACATTAAGCCATATAACCCTCATAACTGTGGCCTAATCACCTCTGTTGTACTGTATTGTTATTATAAGAGAAAGAGCCATTTGTTGGCCTGAAAGGGGAAACTGTAGGGGGAAATAAGATATACCTTAAACTTAAAAGAAAAAAAAAAGGGAAGAGGATGGGGGGTTGAAGGTGGGAGGGTGGGACTGGAGGGGGAATAGGGAAGGGACTGCGACTGAGATGTAACTTGAAGAAATAAAAAATAAAGGAAAAAAAATCTTGTAAGAAAAATAAAGACTAGTATTTGACATGACCAGAAGCTTGACTGGCAAGCCATCAACTTGTATTACCCAGACTCCTAAATATACTGCAATAGCAATCCATAAAAGGATTGGAAGTAAACCTGTACTTTTAAATGAGTTGTATAAAAAGAAGGCACAATACATTTATAAGAGTTGAAACATACATATATATGTCAAAATACAAAATTCTATGCAATGTTTCAAAAATTAACCTTATTTTTGTATCACTATACAAATTTCTGTACCAATGAGTCAAAAGATAACCTTATTTTAAGAATAACAATAGCTTTAAGTTCCAGAACAGATTCAATAATCTACCCTTTATGTTATAATTCCTATATTATATACCCATATTACCCTTCTTTTTTCTAGTCTTCTCCCCCTATATAAGAGAGAAAGAAGGATATAGAAAAGAAAAAGGAGAGAAGTCCCTGAGTCTAACCTTGTATACCATATTTAACAAGACCATTTAATAATTTCTAACCAATCCCCCTAAACAACATATATAACCCATCAAATTACCAAAGAATCATCACTCACCCCTTT
This sequence comes from Lophiomys imhausi, assembly GCA_907164525.1. Classification (NCBI taxonomy): domain Eukaryota; kingdom Metazoa; phylum Chordata; class Mammalia; order Rodentia; family Muridae; genus Lophiomys; species Lophiomys imhausi. Next base: position 13,514 of record CAJQZJ010030739.1, on the reverse strand, counting down.
GGGAAATGGAGTGTCACTCTCTTTAAATTGCTTCCTGCTGATTTGGGATTCAGGAAACCTGTTTGGGGGCCAAAAAATGGATAGATTATTAAGCAAGTTAATAGTAGCATTTGTTGTCCAGTCTCTATGTGCTCAGCAATTTGAATGTCCTGCCATCAATTTTTTTTCTTATGTATCAGGAAGGGCCTCCCTCCTTCTCCACTGTCATTGCTGATAACTTAGCATTACATTTGTAAGTTTTTTCTCTAAGCCACACTTTTCTCACAGAACCACAATTGTCAGTGTAAAAATCATTTGCATGCTAAGAGAAAAAAAGTCAAATGGAATCCAAAAGTATTGGAACATTACAAATTCCTCCATTTTTAATCTAGGTGGTTAATTCTGCTCCCAAGCTCTGGCTAGAAGGCTGTCGGTTTTTTAGTACATAACCTTAGTTCCTTGCTGCAAAGCAGTAGCTTCTGTTAAGGAAGCCATACCTATGAAATGCATTTGGGTTTGGTTCCAATCATTTGCAGCAAATTGCATGATTTCCTTGTTTATGGTAGCTGAGTAGTATTCCATTGTATAGATGTACCATAGCTTTTTTTTTTTTTTAATACATTCTTCAGTTGACAGAAATCTGGGTTGTTTCCAGTTCCTAGCTATTACAAATAAAGTTGCTATAAACATAGCTGAGGAGATTTCCTTGTGGTTTGGTGACGAATCTTCTGGATGTATGCCCAGAAGTGGTATCGCTGGGTCTTGAGATAGAGCTATTCCAAGGTTTCTAAGATATCGCCACACTGATTTCCAAACTGGTTGCACAATTTTTCTCTCTCACCAGCAATGGAGGAGTATTCTTCTTTCTCCACAACCTTGCCAGCATGTGCTGTCATTTGAGTTTTTGATCTTAGCCATTCTAACAGGTGTGAGATGAAATCTTAACCCATCTAAGTTAGCTATTCCCCAAACAAAACTCCATATATACATACATCCCCTTCGGCTGTTGTTCTCCATGTTAACCCTATCCATAACCCATAACTATAACAATAATAATGATGGAAGAAAAGGAGGAAAGAGGAGGAGGAAGTTTCTACTATTTGTATATAAAACCACATGCCAGAAGAACAAAAAGGGAAAAGGAATAAGAGTAGTGGGAGGAGGAGAAGGAGGATAAAAAAGAGGAGGATGAGGAAGAAGCAGAAGCAGCAGTAAACAGCTAATCTCTTGGTCAAGGTATCCTGCCCATATAGCTTCATAGTCAAGAGACAGGTGATGAAATCATTGCTTTATCAAATAACTTTGATTTGCTTTAAGATAATGGATGAAATCTCAAAGTCTAGAAAATTCCCAACAAGGTCAATCAGAACCCATTTTCCCACCACCACCAAAATAAAAAGTATGGCTGGTGTGAATACATTTTCACTAGCACATTATCTATTAAAAATACATCAGTAACATCTGCTGTGGCAAACATACCAACAAAACAAAACTGGGCAATCTATAAACATATGAGTGACAGGACAGGGTATTATTTTGCTTTCCCTTCAAATAAATCATTTTACATTATTTCTCTATTAAAGTAATTTATAGAAGGCCAGCTCATTCATTTTTTAACTAAACATAAACAACATTATTAAGATGTACCATTATTTGTCTTTCAACTATATTGAGCTATATACTTGTGGGAGCACTTTGATTTTTTTCTGTCATTATTATACTTTAAAATTCATGCTTATGAACATTTAGCAAATGCATGTCATTTTTTTCCATCAGGAACTGGGAAGTCTGCTTAGAGAATATTGACACATAAAATAACTGCACTTCCATTAGATATTATATGATTAGGTATCAGATGACTCAAGTCAAATTCTAGGTTTTTCATAAATTACATGTCAAAAGTTGTGTAAAAGTAATTTCCAAACTTCATGGGTGACACAAGAGGTTGGAAGAAAGAGGTTGGAGCAAATGTTGGATGAAAGATGGCTTCCTGAAAGGGACTTAGAGCTTTTCCTGTTCCAAAGAGGATTTGAAGTAAGTAAACAAGGTTTGTTCAATCAATTTTAGGTTTATTTCCCTTAAGAAAATAATTTAGTGATGACCTCACATCTCTTGGGCACCAGAAACACAGCACATTTAATTCTAAAATCTGACTTTGGCTAATGAAATTTCCCAGAGGATTTCTTAGGAAAAGCAATTCCTAGAGCTCCCCTTAAAAATGTGAAAGGTCTCACAGATTCAACTAGGCAGGGCTGGTCAGGGCTCACAGAGGTCTGCATGGGTCTTACATAGGCCTTTTAGAGCATATATGTTATAGTTGTATACCTTGGTCTTCTTGTGAGACTCTTAAAAGTGTGAGAAGGGGTTATCTCTGATTCTTTTGTCTGCTGTTGGGACCCTTTTCCTCCTACTGGGTTGCCTCATCCATCTTTGACATAAGGGTTTGTGTCTAGTCTTATTGTAACTTGTTATGCCATGTTCGGTGGATATTCTGAGGAGACTTGCTCATTTACTCTATTTATTTATTTGAAACAGAGAAGTTGATCTGGGAGAGAGAAGAGGTGGAGAGAAGGGATTTGGAGGAATAGAAGGAGGGAAAACTGAAGTCAGCATATAATGTATGACAGAAGAATAAAAGAACCCCCCCAAAACAAACAAAAAATGTGTAAGGTTTGGGGAAGCACCTTATAATTTATATTTTGAGAGGGCAGTGCTGAAAGAAGATCTCATTTGGTAGCCCATGCTGGTCTGGTACTCACTGTATAGCCCATGCTGACCTCAAACTCATAGCAATATTTTTGTTACCATACAGGGCTTAGTATTTTTCACAATGGTCCTGTGTGAGACTGATACAAAGGATTCAATAATCTAGATAAAGTTTTGTTTGTAAATTAGATAATTTAATAGAGAACTCTTATCTTATGTAAAGCAAAAATTAACTCATTTAGTCCAGAAAAGTAACTAATGATGTAAACACTATTATCCAAATAATTTATTATAAATAGTATACATACATAAATAAATATCATTTAAAAAGTGATCTAGGACCACAAAGAAGTCAGACTCAGAGGTGAACCTAGGTAGTCTGGCTCCAAAGTCTATGTTCTTTTGACTTTTAAGAGATTAAATCAGAACATAAAAATAAAGTCCTCAGAACCATGGTGCTACAGTACCAAAGACCAGTAGCCTACAGGTTGTAATTGTCCTTCTTTCTCAGCCCTTTGTACTATGAGTTGTCATTGTAGACTTAATGTAACTGAACTAGCTTACAAAGAATGAATGAATATATCACACCAAATCCCACAGCCAAGAAGAAGCAATGCTACTCACTTGATCTCAAACTTTTCATTGTGGAAATTATCCTTACAGTACAAGTTCTAGACCAGCACTCTCAGAAGCCTTCCTATGATAAACATGTAGTTGGTAATAACCCACCTATTGGCTCTTGCCAACTTTGTGCCTGAGCGATGAATGCCATTCCCCACAGATACACAACTAATCACAGGGAGAGGTTCGTCAATATGGGTTTATCATCTACTAACATAAAAATTGTCATTCCAGTGTCTATCACTCTGACTCAGGAACCAGACCACGTTTCTGGAAGTATAACCACTGTCTAGAATCAAACATGTATTTTTCCTAGACTTGATGTCCTCAGCTTATATGTCAGAACATCCAGATCCAGAAATGTGACAAACTACTCCACTGGGGTGCTTTATGGAGAAAATGTTATGCCCTAGTATCTAAAAACAAGTTGATATTTCACATAACTATACTTCAAACTTACCTGAACCAATATTATCTGTTCATCTCTCTCTCCAAAGATGAGAATAAACTCCAACTAAAAGTAAAAAAAAAAAAAGTTTACATATAAATAATTTATGATGAATTTGAATTACACAGTTTCAACTTTTACCATAAATACACTGCATGTGTCAGATCTCACAAGCTGGGTTTAAAAGTTTAATGCCATAAACTGACTTCGTATAAAACATTTAAAAGCATTAGAGATGTATTGCTGATGGAAAGTTCATGATGGCCCTACTTGCTCATTACGTGTTACATTAGGAAAGCAGAACCTATTCTTAGTTGTTAGCATGAAATATCAATAGGTAATAGGAGAAACTTTTCATTCTTAGACACTTGGCTCATACAAAATTAATTGGATACTGTAGGTTTTCTATTTTTATGCTTAATTGTATGTATTTACCATAGAAAATATTATAAAGAATGTCAATTGTTCATTCTTACAAATCAAAATTTGAAGAGAAAAATAATCTGTCAATATCCAGTGGTGACACAGTGGAAAATATTATCATCTAAGAGTTAGAGCTATAAGAGCAAAAATTAAGCTCTGTATGTCTAAGATTCTTAGCTTTTCATAGCTAAGTACAAGTTCATGCTCTTATTTCCAATTAGAGAAGCTGACATATAAATAAGACTCACTAAAGAAGTTGACTTGTTTAAAATACACTCTGAATCATAAAGGAATGAAGCAGGTGCATACTATGTGTTTTTTCCAAATATGTTGTTTTATTTTGGAATTCATGGCATATGATAAGATTAATTGGGTGGTTTTAATATTTTCTATAGTGCCAGGTGAGCAAAGGGGAGACTGGCTTTGCTATAGATGTTAAATGATCACAGAGTTTGGTTTAACTTGCATCTCCTTCCCTGTCATACTCCATCTAGAGGTCAGTGGGAAAAGACTGTATGAGTTACAAACTGAAATAATTAACTCCACTGAAATGAGCAATGTAACTCGGAGAACTATAGAAGTGGATATCAGTGGTATTCCAGCAATGATAAATTTGTTATACTGAAAGAGTCATTCGAGGAGTGGTTTGAGTAAAAGCTAGAATGACAAAAGCAAGGATTCTAGTAGTAAGTTTGGAAGAGTCAACCTCTCTCCTTGTTCTTGAGCTTATAGTTCTCCCTTATACTAACATATTTTCATACATCTATTCAAGTAACTGACGTTTGGTCAAAAGTCAACAGAAAAAAATAATTTGTGAGGGGATTCCAAGATGGCAGCAGCCTGCATAGATGCATTTTGAATGCAGGGAAAACAACTATAACACCAAAGAGTTATAAGACACTGATCAACATCTGAGAGGCACGAACCCGCTGGGTTTCCCCCAGCTAACCCAGGGACTAATAAAAGTCCCTGTGCGAGACTCTCAGACACTCAGAAAAAGAGACCTGCAGAAACTGTGGAAGCCGCAGAAGCTGGGAAAGCAGGAGAATTGTCACCAGGAGAGGACTCTTGGGTATGAGCCACGCAAATGCCCAGCAAGCAGCTCCAAACCCCAGAAAGGGGTACTCACCAGCCTCCTGGGCTCCCAGATTCAACACAGGTGTTCCAACACCAGGGGAAGGACCAATGGAGCCACAGGAATGGGTATATTCTCAGCGGAACCATTGTAGCCACAAACCACAGTATATTCTGAGCTACGGGACAACAGCAGGACCACAACGGTGTATCTCCAGCAGAGTGGCAGTGTATCTTCAGTAGAGCAGCGGTCTGGAGATACAAGCATATTGGGGCCCAGAAAGATGTTTGATATACAGGCCCCTGTATTGGATTTACAATCACTGGGAAGAACCCAGCAGCTAGACAAAGCAGCAGGATACACTTCCTGTAGCAGGCTATGCCTCCGGTACCAGCGCAGTGTACTGGGCCTGGATGGGCAGCTCCAATCACCAGATAAAGATTCCTCCAGGCTTCCTGAGTGCCCAGTATCCACAGGACAGCTTCAGCATCCAAACCAAGACCAGCACAACCACAGGAATGGTGAGATCAGAGCGGGCTGAAAGGCAGTGGTCGGAATGGAAGGGTCCTCCGAACTCCAATGAGTCCAAGGCCTGTGGACGGGTTGTGGAGTTAATATTGGATCCCTCAGCCAGTGCACCTGGCTCCTCCTCAGCAGGAAAGCAGATCTTCAGCATTTACAGATCCACCCCTGGAGCAGCGAGTTCTTGGCTTATGTGCACTACCTGGGTGACTCAAACTACAAGGGCTTAGTGCATAGGGCTGAGTGGCACAGAGGTACCCTAGGGACTATCTAAGGGTAGCCACCTTGGGGGAACACGACCACTGACTTAACCCTCAGACCAGACAAACTAGCAGCAGGGGACTCTGCAGGCTGGAATAACACATCCAACACTAACCCCAACCTGAGTTCCCAGTTGGGACACAACTGGAAGGGGTGATCTTCAGGGGGCCCACTGAAATACATTCCCTAACAAAAGAACCCACTTAGTCTGTATTGAGCTACAGACCTCAAACCAAAGACTCATTCTTAGCATCAGGTCCAGAAGAGACTAGGAACAATTAGCTAAGGACAACCAGACTGCTATAGGTCATTGAAAAATAAATCTGACAAAAATCAGGGAAATATGACTCCAACAAAATACAGTGATGCTAATAGAGCAAACACTGATCATCCCAACACAGCTGAAACACACAAAAATGGTGACAAATCTATATGTAGGAAAATGATAGAGTCCTTACAAGAAGAATTTAAATTCCTGAAAGAATACAAAGAATCTCCAATTTTACAAATGAAAGCAATGGAGAATACCATTAGAGACCTTCAAGCCAACTCAGCCAAATATGAATGGTAAAGAGACAAGGCTATGAAAGATTTGAATGATTGGCAGACAAAGTCATCTAAATTGGGGCAGGAAATGTACAAAACATATAAAGGTGTTCAAGACTTGAAATTGGAAATGGAAGCAATAAAGAAAACACAAGCAGCGATAGTTCTGGAGGTGGAAAACCAAGAAAAGAGAACAGGAACTACAGACATGAGTATCAAAAATAGGATACAAGAAATGGAAGACAGAATCTCAGGTGTGGAAGATTCAATTGAAGAAATCAGTTTAACAACCAAAGAAAACAAGAAATCTAAAAAAGTTCTCACCCACAACATCAAGGACTCAATGAAAAGACTGAACCTAAGAATTATAAGCATAGATGAAAGAGAAGACTCCAACTCCAAGTTTCAGGAAACATCTTCAACAAAATCATAGAAGAAAACTGTCCAAAACTAAAAGAAATAGGTGTCGATAAAATTCCAAGAGGCATACAGAACTCCAAACAGATTAAATCAGAAAAGAAATCCCTCTCACCACATAATAATTGAAACTCCAAATGTACAAAACAAAGAATATTAAAAGCCATAAGAGAAAAAAGTCATGCAACATATAATGGCAGACCCATCAGAATTACACCTGACTTCTCCTCAGAAACTCTAAAAAGCAGAAGGGTTTTGACAGAAGTCCTACAGGTCCTAAGAGGAAATAGGTGTGAGCCAGACTACTATACTCAGCAAAAATTTTTATAACATAGATGGAGAAAACAAGATATTCCATGACAAAACCAATTTAAACAGTATATATCCACAAACCCAGCTCTGCAGAAGATCAAGGAAGGAAAATTCTAACCCAGAGAAGATATGTACACCCAAGAAAACAGAGGAAGCAAAAAACTTCACTGCAGCTAAACCAAAAGAAACATACAACCACCATCTACATCAAAATAACAGGAAACAAAAACCTTTGGTCATTAGTATCCCTCAACATCAATGGACTGAACTCCCAATAAAAAGACACAGCCTTACACATTGAATTCATAAACAAGACCCATCATTTTTCTGTATACAAGAAATGCATCTCACTAACAAAGATAGATGCTACCTCAGAGTAAAGGGCTGGGAACAGGTTTTCCAAGCAAATCGTCCCAAGAAGGAAGATGAAGTAGCCAAACCAATATCAAATAATATTGACTTTCAACTGCAGTTAATCAAAAACGACAGGGAAGGACACAACATACTCACTAAAGGAAAAATTAATCAAGATGACATCTCAATACTGAATATCTATGGCCAAATACAAGGGCACCCACATTTGTAAAAGAAACTCTTCTAAATCTTAAACCACACATCAATTCCCACACATTAAAAGTGGGAGATTTCAACACCCCACTCACAACAATGGACAGATCATCGAGACAGAAACCAAACAGAGAATTATTGAGACTAGCAGAGGTCATGAACCAAATGGACCTAATAGATATCTACAGAACATTTCACCCAAACGCAAAATAATACACCTTTTTTTCAGCACCTCACAGAACCTTCTCCAAAACCGACCATATAGTCGGACACAAAGCAAGCCTCAATAGATATAAGAAAATTGAAATCACCCCTTGTATCTTATCTGACCACCATGGATTAAAACTGGACTTCAGCAATAATAGAAATAACAAAAAGCCTACTCATTCATGGAAACTGAACAACTCTCTACTCAGTGACCACTGGGTCACAGAACAAATAAAGAAGGAAATCAAAGACTTCTTAAAATCCAATGACAATGAAGGCACAACATATGCAAATCTATGGGACACAATGAAAGCATTGCTATGAGGAAAGTTCATAGCACTAAGAACCTTCAAAAAGAAAATTGTGACAGCCCATATAAGCAACTTAACAGCAGAACTGGAAGAGCTAGGAAAAAAAAGAAGCAAACACTCCAAAGAGGAGCCAAAGGCCCCAAATCATCAAACTTGGGGCTGAAATCAACAACTTAGAAAAAAAAAAAAAGAACAATACAAGAATTATTGAAACCAAGAGTTGATTCTTTGAGAAAAATCAACAAAATAGACAAATCCTTAGCCAAACTGACAAGAAGGCAGAGGGAAAATACTCAAATCAGTAAAATAAAAAATTAAAAAAGATAAATAACAACAGACATCGAAGAAATCCAGAGAATCTTTAGGTCTTACTTCAAAGATCTGTACTCCACAAAATTTGAAAACCTAAGTGAAATGGACACTTTTCTTGATAGATTCCACCTACCAAAGCTAAATCAAGATTGACAAACTAGGTTAACAAATTAAACAATCCTGTAACCTGTAAGGAAATAGAATCATTAAAAATCTCCCATTCAAAAAAAAAAGCCCAAGGCCAGATGATTTCAGCACTGAATTCTACCAGACCTTCAAAGAAGAGCGAATACCGATACTCTTCAAACTGTTCCACAATATAGAAACAGAAGGAACACTGCCAAACTCATTCTATGAGGTCACAGACACCCTGATCCCTAAACCACACAAGACCCAACAAAGAAAGAGAGCTTCAGACCAATTTCCCTCATGAACATAGACACAAAAATACTTAATAAAATACTGGCAAACCAAATCCAAGAACACATCAAAAGTATCATACACCATGATAAAATAGGCTTCATCCCAGGATTCAGGGGTGGTTCAACATACAAAAATCCATCAATGTAATCCACCATATAAACAAGCTGAAAAAAAAAAACCACATGATCATCTCATTAGATGCTGAAAAAGCATTTAACAAAATTCAACACCGCTTCATGCTAAAAGTCCTGGAGAAATCTGGCATTCAAGGACCATACCTAGAAATAATAAAGATGATATACAGCAAGCCAGTAGCTGACATCAAACTAAATGGAGAGAAACTTAAAGAATTTGCTCTAAAATCAGGGGCAAGGCAAGAATGCCCACTCTCCCCATATCTCATCAACATAGACTTCCTAGCCAGAGCAATAAGACAACTAAAGGAGATTGAGGGGATACAAATTGGAGAGGAAGAAGTCAAATTATCCCTATTTGCAGAAGATATGATAGTATACATAAGTGACTCCAAAAATTCCACCTGAGAACTAATACAACTGATAAACACCTTCAGCAAGGTGGCTGGACACAAAATTAACTCAAAAAAAAATCAAAAGTCCTTCTTTATACAAAAGATAAATGAGCTGAAAAAGAAATTAGGAAAACAACACCCTTCACAATAGCCACAAACTACCTGGGGGCAACTCTATCCAAGCAAGTGAAAGACCTGTATGACAAGAACTTCAAGTCCTTGAAGAAAGAAATTGAAGAGGACATCAGAAGATGGAAATATCTCCCATGCTCATGGATAGGTTGAATCAACATAATAAAAATGGCTATTCTTCCAAACGCAATATATAGATTCAATGTAATTCCAATCAACATACCAACACAATTCTTTATAGACTTGGAAAAAACAATTCTCAACTTTATATGGAATAACAAAAAACACAGAATAGCTAAATAAATCCTGTACAATTAAAAAAAAAACATTAGGAGGTATCACCATTCCAGATTTCAAGCTATACTACCGATCAATAATAATAAAAACAGCATGCTACTGGTATAGAAACAGACCAGTGGATCAATGGAATCTAATTGAAGACCAAAAATGAACCCTCACACCTATGGTCACTTAATATTTCACAAAGGAGCCAAAACCACACAATGGAAAAAGGACAGCATCTTCAACAAATGGTGCTGGTCTAACTGGATGCCGACATGTAAAAGAACGCAAATAGACCCATACTTACCACCCTGCACAAAATTTAAGTCCAAGTGGATCAAAGACCTTAACATAAAGCCTGGCACACTAAATCAAATAGAAAAAAAAGTGGGGAAAATCCTCGAACTCATTGACACAGGAGACAACTTCCTGAACAAAACACCAACAGCTCAGGACCTAAGACCAACAATCAATAAATGGACCTCATGAAACTGAAAAGCTTCCGTAAACCAAAAGACAGTGTCTTTCATGCAAAATGGCAACCTACAGATTGGGAAAAAATCTTCACCAACCCCACATCTGACAGAGGGCTAATATCCAAAATTTACCAAAACTCAAGAAATTAAATACCAAGAAACCAAATAATCCAATAAAAAATGTGGAACAGAGCTAAACAGAGAATTCACAAAGGAGGAATCCGTAATGGCTGAGAGACACTTGGAGAAATGCTCAACATCCTTAATCATCAGAGAAATGCAACTCAAGAGGACTCTGAGATTCCATCTCACACCTGTCAGAATGGCTAAGATAAAAAATCAAATGACAACACATGCTGGTGGGGTTGTGGAAAAAGGGAAACACTCCTCCATTGCTGCTGGGAGTGCAGACTTGTGCAACCACTATGGAAATCAGTCTGGCGATATCTTAGAAAACATGGAATAGCTCTATCTCAAGACCCAGCCACACCATTTCTGGGTATACTTCCAAATGATTCCTCACCAAACCACAAGGACGTTTCCACATCTATGTTCATAGCAGCCTTACTTGTGATACCTAGAAACTGTAAACAACCCAGAAGTCCCTCAACTGAGGAATGGATAAAAAAATTGTGGCATATCTACACAATAGAATACTATGCAGCTATAAGAAAAAATGAAATCATGCAAATTGCAGCCAAATGAATGGAACTACAGAGGCTCATTCTGAGTGAGCTAACCCAGACTGAGAATGATGCACATGGCATCTATTCACTTATAATCGGATTTTAGCCATATAGTACAGGATAACTATACTACAACCAACGCACCAAAGGGAACAGGAACATAGACTCTGTTTCCTGTCCATGAGACACTTTGCCCTAGTGGTACTTCCTTGTAGGTGCCCAGTGTATGAGGAGGCTCTTGGCCTTCATATGATTGCTGAACTGGGACGGGGGACTGATATATAGGGACGCTCCACTTCGGAGGAGTGGGATAAAAGGGAGAGGGGGTAGAGGGTGGGAGGGCAGGACTAGGAAAGAGGGCACTGTGATGGAGATGTAACTTGAAGTAATAAATAAACATTTTAAAAATTTTGGCTGCCAAACCAAAGCCCTTTGTATCAATCCTTCTCTTCTCAACCAAGTCAGGTTTTCTGCCAATGGACCAATTTTTCCTTCCAGAAGTCTTCCAGGAAAGGTTTGGTTTCACTTTCTGTTGGTCCATTTATTGTTTATTCCCCTTTTTGTCTTCAAGCTTCTAAATGAGAGCAAACTTTTCAGCATTATGTTAATCCCACTTTTTTAATATTCATGTTTTTTATAGTTAGTCATTTCACTACTCTTTATACTTCAAACTTCGACCAATTTCTTCAGCATGCTTCAAATTCATAAATTCCTTATACACACATAATGCCACCAGAAAAATGACACATCAGGCTTCCCTATTGTTGCCTGACTTAACTCCAAAATACCAACTCAACTTTTCCCTTAAAATGCACAGGTTCCCAAAGTTAATTTTCCCTCTGATATTTTCTTCTCATTCAGCATCACCTAGATGCTGCTGTAGATTCTACACCTCAAGGACATGTCTGTGCCATTCAGCTTGTACTTCCAGATAGATCCTTCCTGTTTCTTGCCAACAAGACCTCATCATGGCTGGAACAAATATACCCCAGGAGAAATACAGACCATGTCGGCTAGGAGGTCAAATCACACTGTTAATTCATGAATGCATTATTCACATATGTGTTACAGATGGCACAAGCTAAGAAAACATGGAATGATTACCACTCTGTGCAAAATCACCTCAAAGAGTACCAAAAGAATAAAATTTATGTTTTATCTTAAATAGAAGCTAATTCATATGGAAAAAGTGATATTTATATAGGTGGGGCTCTTTTTCAAAATACACAAATCAAAAAGGGAAAACCAACAACTTCTTCCCTTTTTTAACTAGTCAATATATGGTAACAATCTGATAGCAGCATAAGCATGTGCACAGCAAAAGAAATGACCTACAAAAAGCATCACAATATTATATATTATAACTACTTTTTGATACTTGTCTATATTTTAAAATATTTTATAATGATATAGTAAATGTAATGTATGATTAAAGCAAAGTTCTCTCTCTCTCTTTCTCTGGATTTTGCCTAAATCTGTCAAGTTTAACTGAGAAAAATTATTTCAAATAATTTAAAAAGTCCATAAAAGAAAAAATATTGAGCTTAACTATATATTTTCAAAACTACTATTGAGCTCAAGGGAAACTTAAATAATCTAATAGTTTTATTTTTATTCAAGAAGTTTTCAAAATTCCAGATGTGTAGGAAAAAGATAATAAAATTATAATACCATTGTTATTTTAAAAACTTGAGTTCTCTTGCAAATAGTTAAGGATACTGATTTATTTAAAACATAACATGTTTCTGCTCCATAACAACATCTGTATTATTTTACATTTTTATTGGCAACTTTCACTGTACCCTGGTGATTTCTAGAAATCCTCATACTTCCCTGCTGGTCAGAGTTTCCCAAAAAAAAATAAACAAGTGATTATTAACTATGGTCTTTTTATTCTATGACCATGTACTCCATAAGAAACATTTGAAAAGGCTGAGCTATTAATTTGGGGGAAATTAGGACCATACATCAGATCTCAACTGCAGAGATATTTCGTGAGGGAGACAGACCATCTAGCATAGATAGTAAAACACCCACCATAAATATATTGTACCAAGAGAAAGCCTCAGCATCTGGACTTCCACTAATATTACACAAACTCCTTGGGGAATGTCCATTGTTCACAGAGAAGCTGCTGTTGTGGGTGGTGTTGCCTGCTGCTCAAAGACATTCAGAATTTCTCAGATCAGGGTGATTTAGATTCCCATGGAACATAGTAATAACTAGAGACAGTTTTGGCTATCACATCTTGAGGATTATCTAGTGGGCAGAGCTAAAAA
>CAJQZJ010030738.1:47266-69385 GCA_907164525.1 Lophiomys imhausi | reverse complement strand
TTCTAGTAGATTTAGTGTGACCAACCTTATGTTAAGGTCTTTGATCCACTTGGACTTAAGTTTTGTACAAGGTGATAAGTATGGGTCTAACTTCAATCTTTTACAAATGGACATCCAGTTGGACCAGCACCATTTGTTGAAGATGCTGTCCTTCTTCCATTGTGCCGTTTTGGCTTCTTTGTCAAAAATTAGGTGGCCATAAGTGTGTGGGTCTATTTCTGGATCTTAAATTCGATTCCATTGATCTACTGGTCTGTTTCTAAACCAATACCATGCTGTTTTTACAACTATTGCTCTGTAGTACATCTTGACATCTGGGATGGTAATACCTCCAGATGCTTTTTATTGTACAGGATTGATTTAGCTATTCTGGGCTTTTTGTTGTTCCATATGAAATTGAGGCTAGCTCTTTCTAAGTCTATAAAAAATTGTGTTGGTATTTTGATAGGAATTGCATTGAATCTATATATTGCTTTTGGTAGGATGGCCATTTTTATTATGTTGGTCCTACCTATCCATGAGCATGGGAGATCTTTCCAACTTCTAAAGGCCTCTTCCAATTCTTTCTTCAAGGGCTTGAAGTTCTTGTTGTATAGGTGCTTTACTTGCTTGGTTAGAGTTACCTCCAGGTATTTTACATTGTTTGCGGCTATTGTGAAGTGGGTTGTTTCCCTTATTTCTTTTTCAGCCCATTTTTTTTTTTTTTTTTTTTTGTATAAAGAAGGGCTTCTAATTTTTTTGAATTAATTTTGTATCCAGCCACTTTGCTGAAGGTGTTTATCAGCTGTAAGGGTTATGTGGTGGAAATTTTGGGGTCGCTTATGTATACTATCATATCATCTGCAAATAGGGATAATTTGACTTCTTCGTTATCCCCTTGATGTCCTTTAGTTGTCTTATTGCTCTAGCAAGAACTTCAAGTACTATATTGAAGAGATATGGTGAAAGTGGACATCCTTGTCTTGTCCCTGAGTTTAGAGGAAATGCTTCAATTTTCTCTCCATTTATTTTGATGTTGGCCACTGGCCTGCTGTATATTGCCTTTATTATTTCTAGGTACAGCCCTTGTATGCCCGTTCTCTCCAGAACTTTTAGCATGAAGGGGTGTTGGATTTTGTCAAATGCTTTTTCTGCATCTAGCAAGATTATCATGTGGTTTTTTTCTTTCATCTTGTTTATATGGTGAATGACTTTGATAGACTTTCGTATGTTGAACCATCCCTGCATCCCTGGGATGAAGCCTACTTGATCATGGTGTATGATACTTTTGATGTGTTCTTGAATTCGGTTTGCTAGTATTTTATTATGTATTTTTGCATCTATGTTCATGAGGGAGATTGGTCTGAAGTTCTCTTTCTTTGTTGGGTCTTTGTGTGGTTTAGGAATCAGGGTGATTGTGGCCTCATAGAATGAGTTTGGCAATGTTCTTTCAGATTCTATTTTGTGAAAGAGTTTCAAAAGTATTGGTGTTAGCTCCTCTTTGAAGGTCTGGTAGAATTCCGTGTTAAAGCCAACTGACCCTGGGCTTTTTTTTTGTTTGGGAGACTTTTAATGACTGTTTCTATTTCCTTATTGTTTATAGGGCTGTTTAATCTGTTTATCTGATCTTGATCTAGCTTTGGTAGGTGGAATCTATCAAGAAAATTGTCCATTTCACTTAAGTTTTCAAATTTGGTGGAGTGTAGATTTTTAAAGTAGGATCCAAATATTCTCTGGATTTCCTCAATATCTGTCATTATTTCTCCCTTTTCATTTCTGATTTTGTTGAATTGTGTTTTCTCTCTCTGTCTTTTAGTTAATTTGGCTAAGGGTCTGTCTATTTTGTTGATATTCTCGAAGAACCAACTCTTGGTTTCATTGATACTTTGTATAGTTCTTTTTGTTTCTAAGTTGATGATTTCAGCCCTAAGTTTGATGATCTCCTGCCTTCTGCTCCTCTTGGGAGTGTTCGCTTCTTTTTTTTCCAATTCTCCCAGTTTAGCTGTTAATTCGCTAATATGAGCTGTCACAATTTTCTTTTTGAAGGCACTTAGTGCTATGAACTTTCCTCATAGCACAGCTTTCGTTGTGTCCCATAGGTTTGGGCATGTTGTGTTTTCATTTTCGTTGGATTTTAAGAAGTCTTTGATTTCCTTCTTTATTTCTTCCCTGACCCAGTGGTCCTCTAGTAAAGAGTTGTTCAGTTTCCATGTGAGTGTAGACTTTCTGTTGATTCTTTTGCTATTGAAGTCCAGCTTTATTCCATGGTGGTCTGATAAGATACAAGGGGTTATTTCAATTTTCTTGTATCTATTGAGGCTATCTTTGTGTCCAACTATATGGTCGATTTTGGAGAAGGTTCCGTGAGGTGCTGAGAAGAAGGTGTATTCTTTTGTGTTTGGATGAAATGTTCTGTAGAGATTTGTTAGGTCCATTTGGTTCTTGATCTCTGTTAGACTCATTATTTCTCTGTTTGGCTTCTGTCTTGATGATCTGTCCATATTTGTTAGTGGGGTGTTGAAGTCTCCACTCTTAAAGTGTTTGGATCAATGTGCGATTTAAGTTTTAGAAGTGTTTCTTTTATAAATGTAGGTGCCTTTGTATTTGGGGCATAGATGTTCAATATTGAGATGTCCTCTTGGTGGATATTTCCTTTAATGAGTATGTAATGCCCTTCTCTATCTTTTTTTATTAACTTCAATTGGAAGTCTATTTTGCTTGATATTAGTGTGGCTACTCCAGCTTGATTCCTGGGTCCATTTGCTTGGAAAACCATTTCCCAGCCCTTTACTCTGAGGTAGTGTTTATCTTCAATAGTGAGATGTGTTTCTTGTATACAGCAAAAAGATGGGTCTTGTTTACCGATCCAGTCTGTAAGTCTGTGTCATTTTATTGGCGAGTTTAGTCCATTGATTTGATGGATATTAGTGACCAGGAGTTCTTATTTCCCATTATTTTGGTATAGCTGGCTGTCTTGTGTTTCTCTTTTGTTTAGTTTCTGTGGAGTTGTCTATTTCCTCTATTTTCTTGGGTGTAGTTATCTTCTCTGTGTTGGAATTTTCCTTCTAGGATCTTCTGTAGGACTGGGTTTGTGAGGAGATATTGTTTGAATTTGATTTTGTCTTGGAATATCTTGTTTTCTCCTTCTATGTTGATAGAGAGTTTTGCTGGGTATAGTAGTCTGGCTGGGCACCTATGTTCTCTCAGGGCCTGTAGGTCATCCTTCCAGGCCCTTCTAGCTTTTAAAGTTTCTGAGGAGAAGTCAGGTGTGATTCTGATGGGTCTGCCATTGTATGTGACTTGGTCTTTTTCTCTTATAGCTTTTCATATCCTTTCTTTGTTCTCTACATTTGGAATTTCTATTATTATGTGGTGAGAGGAATTTCTTTTCTGATCTAATCTGATCGGTGTTCTGTTAGCCTCTTGGATTTTTACTGGCATCTCTTTCTTTAGGTTTGGGATGTTTTCTTCTATGATTTTGTTGAAGATATTTCCTTGACCATGGAGTCGTTAGTCTTCTCTTTCCTCTATGCCTATAATTCTTAGGTTCCATCTTTTCATTGAGTCCTTGATTTCTTGGATGTTGTGGGTGAGAAATTTTTTAGCTTTCTCAATTTCTTTGGATATTGTACTGATTTCTTCTATCGAATCTTCCATGCCTGAGATCCTGTCTTCCATCTCTTGCATCCTATTTTTCATACTCACATTCATAGTTCCTGTTCTCTTCTCTTGATTCTCCATTTCCTCTTTTAACTCTGACTGTGTTTTCTTTATTTTTTCCATTTCTATTTTCATATCTTGAAGGGTAGTGTTCGTTTTGTACATTTCCTTCTCCAGTTTACTTGTTTTTGTCTGGAGATCTTTCATTGCTTTATCCTTTTCCTGTTCAAGCTGGGTCACTTTGGCTTGGAGCTCTTTAAAGATGTTATTCGTTGTTTTGACTTGTAAAATTGTGGCTTCTTTGAATTCCTTCATAGTTTTATGTTCTTCTTGTAGGGACTCTATCACTTTCCATAATGTAGAATTGTCATTGTTTTCATGTGTTTCAGTTGTGGTGAGGTGGTTTGGGCTGGATGGAATAGTGTTACTTTCTTTTGTTGGAGACATTTCACTCTGTTTTTTTTTTTTTTTTTTTTTTTGTCTGCGGCTTTTGGCCATGTGGAAAGATGGCAGCGGCCGGCGTGGAAGTATCTTGATTTCGGGGTCAACAGTCACAATCTGGCAAGTGTTCCAGGATGCTGTACAAAGGGCATGACCCCTTCTATATCTCACCCAGCTACACAGGGACCACGGAAGATCCCTGGCCAGGAAACCCCTTCCAACTCTCAGACATGCTAGGAAGCCTCTGGACCTGGGAATCGGGATCACCCATCCCCCAAAAGGAGAGACCCCCGGTAAGCTCCAACCTAATACCCAGCCAGCAGATTCAGAAACCACGCAGAGATAATCCCCACCCTGCTGGGCACTCCCAGGTCTCACACAGATGATCTAATTATCTAGCGAAAGGTTGCAACCCTTGGAAATGAGAGGAGATCCGCTGCAAAGTGCCTTCAGACCACAGATCACAGTCTATGACATCACTGGCCAGTTTCCAAGCTGTGGGAGCGGAAAGGCTACTGGAGTTGAACTGCAGATTTACCCGCTACAGGAACCATCCCCGGGCAAACTGCGAGATATTTGAAACTGTCATATATCAGACTTATGTACTAACACAGGCTCTTCCGGCGGGTAACCAGAGCTTACTTGTACACAGCTCCGCCACCTGAATTAATTAGGTCTCCACCTGGGAGGCGGGACTGAATGACTCATCTTATAGGGGTGGAGTAAGGCAACTTGAATCCTACACCACAGTGCCCCCTTTGGACACAAGTCCAGAAGACAGCAAAAAAAATTCCACATGGCCAGAGGCCCCAGACAAAAAAAAAAAAAAAAAAAAAAAAAACAGAGCTAAATGTCTCCAACAAAAGAAAGCAACGCTATTCTGTCCAGCCCGAACCACCTCACCACAACTGAAACACATGAAAATGATGACAATTCTACATTAAGGAAAGTGATAAAGTCCCTTCAAGAAGAACTAAGCTAGGTCTTAATTCTACTACCCAAATATGATCCCATATATACATATGTCCCCTTGGACTGCCGTTCTCCATGATATGCTGATGTTCCTGGCCATGTGGAATGAGGTTCTTTTTTCTAACCCATGGTGTGCATCCTCTTTCCTGCTGCACCTGGCTGGAATCAATTGATCCTCTGTCTAAAGGACAGACTTCCTGTTCTTATCTCAGAAAATCCCACCTTTCTTCTCTTTGCCCAATCACAGGCCTTTGCATTTTATTTATCCAATCAGAGTCAATGTAAGTAACAGACAGGAAGAAGAACAAATTAACATTTATAATGCTTAACACTACCCCATCAGTCACACTAGTGGAGAAAGTAAAGGCAGAGTCTTTCTGGACCTCCAAAAAGTCAGAAAGAGCAGAATGCCAGAATGGAGTCCTTGGACTCCCAGAGCATCCGAACAGTGAGCAGAAGAGACTTTTAATCTTGCAAAGACTTGGGATCTAGGACCCGAGAGGCAATTCTTGACTGATTAAAATCTACCATGCACCAATGTTCAGAACAGATTAAATTTATAAACTGGCCTTACGATCTGATGAATAAAACTTGGTGGAAATCAGCCACCCATACACATCCACACCAAGAATTATCCTGCGAGAATAACCTTTTAAGAAACTTAAGTTTGTTTAGATGTTTGTTTTTTATAGATATTAGAGTATTTTAGTCATTAAGATATTCTTAGTGAGATTATAGGTTTTAGAATTAGGGTTTTGGTTTTAGGATTTAGGAACTTTATAGGTAATTGTTAAGTATTAATAAGTATATAACTATACCAAGAGATAGGCTTGCGACTAATTCAATCATCTTCCACTGGAGATTCTTCGATGCTCATCTTCTACTTGGAGGAGAATAGGGGGTGCTGTCAGGAGTTGATATGTCTTGATATAAAAAAATCTAAAGTTACAAAAACATCTTTGAATGCCATATTCTGCAGATCTCTTGAGGTTTTGAAGAGGCCCTATCTATCTCTTATATTAGGGTAAGCAGATGTTGCTTGTCTCTTAGCAGGTTTATTTCTGATTAGCTTAGCAAGTAACTATAATAGGCTGTCATAGTACCTAACAGAATGACTGGCTTGCATAACCATTAGTTTGCATTTCTTAATTATCCTAAACAGTTCATGACAGTTAGTAGTAAAAGGCCGAAACATCACATTTCCAACTGTAGACAGAATGCTGTCCAAAAAGGACAAAACCTGGAAGCAGGTAAGTCGACAGCCTAGCTCTGCCAAGACAGGTTATGTAAGTCCTTCATAACCCCTGCTCTACAATCAATGTCTGTCAGAGAAGCGGGGCCAAAAGACTGAAGAGTGATGCTGTAATGTATGGAGAGAAAATGGGAACTGTCCAGGCAGCCACTGGTATGTCATTTCTTAGTTTGGGAAGCTGCAGACCCTGTTCTTCCTATAAAATCAGATATATTTATTCCTCTCAGGTCTCTGAGGTGATTGAAGAACAGATAGATAAAGTCTCATAATTAAATTTTGAGTTGTTTAGGAGTCAAGAGAGTGTTATAGATCTAAGAAGATACTTTTAAAATTGTTTTGCAATTAGTATGAATGTTGAGTCAGATATAGAACTTTAAACTCATGGAGATGTTTAGATAGTAGAATGTTAAAGTCAGGTACCAAATACATATGGACTGGACATTGGGAATGTACGTTAAGCCATATAACCCTCATAACTGTGGCCTAATTACTTATGTTGTATTGTATTGTATTTATTATTATAAGAGAAAGAGCCATTTGTTGGACTTAAAGGAGAAACTGTAGGGGGAAATAAGATATACCTTAAACTTAAAAGAAAAAAAAAAGGGAAGAGGATGGGGGGTTGAGGGTGGGAGGGTGGGACTGGTGGGGGAATAGGGAGGGGACTGCGATTGAGATGTATCTTGAAGAAATAAAAAATAAAGGAAAAAATAAAAAATAAAAAACATCTTAAAAAATAAGTATATAACTATAATTAAAAATTTTCTGTTACACCTGTCAGAATGGCTAAGAATGAAAAATCAAAAGACAGCACATGCTGGTGAGGTTGTGGAGAAAGGGGAACAATCCTCCATTGCTGGTGGGAGTGCAAGCTTGTACATATAGTACAGGATAACTCTCCTACAACCAAGAGACCAAAAGGAACAGGAACATGGACTTTGTTACCTGTTAGTGGGACACTTTGCCTTAGTGGAGCTGTCATGTAGGCCCCTAGTGCAAGAGGAAGCTCTTATCCTTCATATAGCTACTGAACTGAAGGGGCCTGATATGTAGGGGCATCTCATACCACAGGAGTAGGATAGGTGGGAGAAGGGGAAAAGGGTGGAGGGTGAGACCAGGAGGGTTGGAGGGAGGGGACTGTGATGGTGATATAACTTGAAGTAATAAATAAACATAAAAACAACACAAACAAACAAAAACAAAATGAAACCTGGCCTACTCTTTCTCAAGAGATACCAATTACCAATAACTCCTCAGCTAAAAGTGGATCGTGATGGCCAACACCCCTCTCCTTTATGTCATTTTTGTGACTTAAGCTTACACATGTCTTGTACATATTTTTCAAAACCAGTGTGAGATCATGTATAAAACTACCCTGTTGTGTCCAGAAAAGACAGTGCTTTTTTACAGGCATCCAGTACTCTGTCTCTAATAACTATTTCATTCCCTCTTCCAAGGTGATTCCCCCTCTACCCTAACTTTTTATCCCCTCTCCCAGTTTCACCCTTCCTGTTCCATTATTCTTCCTTTCCTTTTTATATCACCGCATTCTGTCTCCCTCACTTTGAAATTCTCACATGGCCCCCTAAGATGTTTTGTCCTCTATGGGTATTCCAAATGAAAAATGTATATCTAAAGAGTTAGAACAAATATCTACAAATGTGAAAAAAATGAATAAAGGCTTATTTTTTTGGATAACACATCTGGCAATTATAGTACTTGACCAACTCACCTTTGTATGGTTCATGTAGACAGCTCACAGCGGGAAGGTGTCTTTCTTTTCTATTGCAGTGATAAAACATTACGACTAAGGCAGCTTATAAAGGAAAGGGTTGAGTTAGGCTTATAGTTTCAGAGGGGTAGAGACCATGATGGTTGTCCTAGTTAGAGTTACTATTGCTGTGACAAAACACAGAAATTGCAGTCAATGAAAAGCCTAGTGTGCAAAATAAACATGCTAGTTTTTCCCTAATAATCCATTGAATTTCTTGGAGAACCACTCTTGGACCTATGTCTCTTTCTGGTACTAGACACTGACAAGAAAAAGTGCAACAGAGAAAGATAAGTATGGCATAAAGCATATTGGGTAAGTCTGGGATATTCTGTACAGGGGGTATGTAAATGAAACTTGGTAATATACAAATTCAATTTGAAAATGATTGCTGGTAACCTGACCTGATCAAAACATTATATATAAATGTTCTCTACTCTGAAATGCACATGTAACCCCTGCACGAGCTGACATGCAACCTCCCCAAAGGTAGCCCCTCTACCAGATGAAGTAGGCAAGGAAACATATCAAAGTCAGGCATAAGAAAATACATTTTGGCCCAAAAGTAAGAAAAGTAGATCTAAGGGATTGCAAAGGGGTGCTTTAAAACCAACCAGGCATACCAGTGGCTGCCTGGACAGTTCCCATTTTCTCTACATACATTATAGCATCAATCTTCAGCCGTTTGGCCCTGTTTCTCTGACAGACATTGATTGTAGAGCAGGAATTATGAAGGACTTACCTACCCTGTCTTGGCAGAGCTAGGCTGTCGACTTACCTGCTTCCAAGTTTTGTCCTTTTTGGACAGCATTCTGTCTACATTTGAAGCAAGGGGTTTTTCTTGCCAAGAGATAGGCTTGCCACTAATTCAACCATCTCATACTGGAGATTCTTTGATGCTCATCTTCTACTTGGAGTAGAATAGGGGGTGCTGTCAGGAGCTGACATGTCTTGATATCAAAAAAATTTTTAATTTAAGAAAACATCTTTGAATGCCATATTCTGCAGATCTCTTGTGATTTTTGAAGATGCCCTATCTCTTGTATTTAGATAAGTAAGTGTTTCTTGTCTCTTAACAACTTGATTTCTGAGTAGCTTAGAGAATATCTGTGATAGACTGTCATAGTAGCTAACAAAATAACACGCTTGCATGACTATGAGTTTGCATTTCTTAATTATCCTAAACAATTTAAGACGATTGGTATCAAGAGGCCAAAGCTTCACATTTCATTTTTAAGCATTACTAGGTACAATACCTTTAGAAAGTGTTACCCTTAATTTTGTATCAATATACAAAGATCAATACCAATGTGGCCAAATATAATCTTAATTTTATATCAATATACAAACATCAATACCTATGTAGCCCAATACAATCTTAATTTTGCATCACTATACATGGGTCAATACCATTGTGGCCAAATATAATCTTCATTTTGTATCAATATATAAAGATCAATACCAATGTAGTCCAATACAATCTTAATTTTGCATTAATTTACAATGATCAATACCAATTTAGCCAAATATAATATTAATTTTGTATCAATATACAAAGGTATAAGGACATATTTAGCTGTGGGCCCTGCACTTCCTATATAATCAGATATATTTATCCCTCTCAGGTCTCTGAGGTGGTTGAAGAATAGATAGCTAGAGTCTCATAGTTAAATTTTGAGTTGTTTAGGGATCAAGAGGGTGTTCTGGATCTAAGAAGATGTTTTTAAAATTGTGAGGCAAGTTAGTATGAAAGCTGAGTTAGATATAGAACTTTAAACTCATGGAGATGGTTAGATAGTAGAATGTTAAAGTCAGGTGCCAAATACATATGGACTGGACATTGGGAATGTGTGCTAAGCCATATAACTCTCATAATTGTGGCCTATTTATTTCTGTTGTTTTTTATTGTATTTATTGTTATAAGAGAAAGAACCATTTGTTGGACTGAAAGGGGGAGCTGTTGGGGGGAAAAAGATATACCTTAAACTAAACAAAAGGGTAGAGGATGGGGGAGTTGAGGGGGGAAGAGAGGGTAAGGGGGGGACAGGGGGGGGGGAAATAGGGAGGGGATTGTGATTGAGATGTAACTTGAAGAAATAAAAAATAAATTATAAAAAGAAAAAACCAACCAGGCAATGTCATACTGTTTGTTTTGAAGCACAGAAAATCTTGAGATGAACAAATCTCAGGACACTAAGCCAAAAATACTAAGAACAAAGGTATTTATAAATGCCTGGGAGCTTTAATGTTGTTTGACAATAAAATAGAAAAGAAGTTATAAGAAATGAAAAGAGCCATCTTCAAGATCTGAGTGATAGGGACTAGATCAGAAGTGGCCTTCTAAATCGTTCAAATGTGACAGTATCAGCAAGCTGTCCTGTAGCTTGACTAGCTGCCAAATCCCCACCTGAGGTGGGCTAGTGTGTTTCAAGATTCCCTGGAGATGAAATGAGACCTGCTAACAGAAGCCTGTTGGACTACAAGGAAAATGTGCAGTGAAGTATTGCACTGCTTCAGCTTCAATTCCTTCTCTGTTCCAGCTGTGCTCAGTCTCTTTTTGATGGCAGTAAAAGCAGGAAAGGCACAGGGCGCTCCAGAGAACTAAAGCCAATGTGCCTTGCCTCGGGGAGTTCCACCTTCAAGGAAAGCTTACTCTTAATCCTTGCCTGAGTTACTGTACTTGTCTGATTCTTACAAAATACATGATAAATCGCACAAGAATGTACTATTCCTGGCTACTGAGTCTGAAGACTTCTGGGAACCAATGACTCCTTTATTAGAGTCTGGGGGAAGCCAGAGGGCAAAACTGCAGCTTGGCAGCGTGGTACCCTGGGACCCACATAGGAGTCTACTGAAGACCTAATGCCTCTACCTTGGGTGGTACCCCTCCACCTAGACATTCCTTCAAGGGTGAAAATCCATCTTGGAACTGGCTCTTATTATTGACATTTTTAGGGACTGGCAGTTGGGAAGAAATTTATTGTGTTAAAGGAAAGCGCACCTGAAGAATGTGTCTGCCAAAACCTATTTCAAATAATAACAAGAAAAAGAGAGTAAATATTTTTCCAGGCATCTGCGAGCAGAGAATACTAAAGAACTTATTCTCAGGGTGTGGTTGATCAAAGAAATGACAAACGGTTATGACGTCATAATGAGAATGTTTTAGGCTGTGAGACTTTGAATTCCATTATTAAGTTACACAACACAGTGTTGGCTGCTTTGAGTAATTAGAAGACTGTTTTTTTCTACAAGTCCCCATGTGTCTGTAATATAAACATCTGTCCAACATTTGCCCAGAGGAAAAATGCACATCTGACAAAATTGCTTTTGTTCTAAACATAAACTTTCTATGACAGTTGGCAGAAAAAGGAAAAAATAATAATAACTTTTATTTTGTTGAAATTAAGTAATTGGTTCCTAACTTGACAAAAGAAGTATTTAAAATGCAAATTGATTCACAGTGGTTCAACTAAGTGAGGCCAGCTGTGTCTAGGAAATCTCAATATCATTTGTTCTCTGGTTCTTTTTTTTTCCCCCTCCATTCCCTCTATAGGCACTTCCCAGCAGTCAGTAAATTCAGACAAGATTCTAAGGGTCACCTGGATGCAAAAATAAAGAAAGAAAAATAATTCACAGTTTACAGATTCTCCCAGAGAAAACATTTCAAAGAACAGAGTTCCAAATTTTAATGTGTCAAAATGAAAAATGTAGCTATTCTATAAAATGTGTTTTTGCTAAAGCTCTGTATCAACCAGTATTTTAATAGACAGGTAGAAGTGGTTATTTTTGTAAGATGTTAGAGACTCGAACTCATGAAATTTTGGCATGAATGTGGCTGTAGATGAAGCTTGAAATCCAGTCTGGAAGGAAAGGAAAGAGGCTGACTTTGAGAATAGAAGAATTAACTGGGTCATAGAGGCTGAACATGAAGTAACAGGGAAGGGTGGAGACCTTCATTAGTCTTCCACCAGCAAACCTTTCACTTGGGTGACTGAGGTTTTCTAGATAGGGAGTTGGCTTGTGTCAGCATGGAGCCAATCACTGACCTTGGGGAGTAGTAGGCAACATTGAAGGGAATGTTAGCTCCTGCCCTGTGCTGGTCATCTGAGCAAAGATACAATCGTGTGCATGCATGACCTTCCCTGAGTGTGAACTGTTGCTTTTGCCAACCTCCACCTTCCACACCGCACACACCACCTAAGGGCCTACACTATATAGAAACTATTTCTAGGAAGTAAAGATGGCACACTAGAAATGTGTCACTGTCCAGAGAATACATCCTCATATGCCCAAGGAGCACAGTGTACAATGGGAATTCTAGATTGCATTAATGACTGACTATTTTTAAATTATATAGAGGCTCCTTAAACACTGAGTTATGTCCATATAAGACATAGTATGATTCTAACTGATGAAGTTAAAAGAAAAAAAAAACATGGAAAGAGTCATATAGACAAACACTATAATATATTATAAAAATGCACAGTACACAAAATTGCACTAAGAAGCTCTTTGCTGTGTTGCTTACTCATTTGACTTATATCCACCACCTATTATCTGCACTGTCCTAAGTACACAATAAAATAACCTCTATTTAAAACATATTCAAGAAGCTGGTACCCTGCCTAAAGAGCATTCTTTCTTTCTTTTTTTTTTCCTTTATTTTTTATTTCTTCAAGTTACATCTCAATCGCAGTCCCCTCCCTATTCCCCCTCCAGTCCCACCCTCCCACCCTCAACCCCCCATCCTCTTCCCTTTTTTTTTCTTTTAAGTTTAAGGTATACCTTATTTCCCCCTACAGTTTCTCCTTTAAGTCCAACAAATGGCTCTTTCTCTTATAATAATAACTACAATACAGTACAACAGAGGTAATTAGGCCACAGTTATGAGGGTTATATGGCTTAAAGTACATTCCCAATGACCAGTCCATATGTATTTGGTACCTGACTTTAACATTCTACTATCTAAACATCTCCATGAGTTTAAAGTTCTATATCTGACTCAACATTCATACTAATTGCAACACAATTTTAAAAGTATCTTCTTAGATGTATAACACTCTCTTGACTCCTAAACAACTCAAAATTTAATTATGAGACTCTAGCTATCTGTTCTTCAATCACCTCAGAGACCTGAGAAGGATAAATATATCTGATTTTATAGGAAGTACAGGGTCTGCAGCTTCCCAAACTAAGAAATGACATACCAGTGGCTGCCTGGACAGTTCCCATTTTCTCTCCATACATTACAACATCCATCTTCAGTCGTTTGGCCCCATTTCTCTGACAGACATTGGTTGCAGAGCAGAAATTATGAAGAACTTACCTACCCTGTCTTGGCAGAGCTAGGCTGTCGACTTACCTGCTTCCAGGTTTTGTCCTTTTTGGACAGCATTCTGTCTACAGTTGGAGCAAGGGGCTTTTCCTACCAAGAGATAGGCTTGCGACTAATTCAATCATCTCCCACTGGAGATTCTTCGATGCTCATCTTCTACTTGGAGAAGAATAGGGGATGCTGTCAGGAGTTGATATGTCTTGATATAAAAAAATCTAAAGTTACGAAAACATCTTTGAATGCAATATTCTGCAGATCTCTTGAGGTTTTTGAAGAGGCCCTATCTATCTCTTATATTAGGGTAAGCAGATGTTGCTTGTCTCTTAGCAGGTTTATTTCTGATTAGCTTAGCAAGTAACTATAATAGGCTGTCATAGTACCTAACAGAATGACCGGCTTGCATAACCATTAGTTTGCATTTCTTAATTATCCAAAACAGTTTATGACAGTTACTTAAAAGGCCGAAACATCACATTTCATTTTTTTTCTTTACCTCCTAAACCTTCCATCCCATTTCTCTGGGGTGGGGTGTCCTTATATAAAAGTCCCTCATCTCAGTTGAGAGGTCGTATGAGGGCCAAGAGCCTCTTCATTCATTGGGGATCTATGAAGCAGTACCATCAGTGAAAAGTGTCTCGTTGCCTGGGAGAGAGAACTACTAAACAAACAAATCAATAAGCATACAATAGATAAAAAAGACTAAAATACAGAAAAAATATAACTAATATATAAAAAATAAATAAAAATTAAAAATAAGAAGTCTATGTCCAAGTTCCCTTTGGTGTATTAGTTGTAGTATTGATACCTTCTACTATATAGCTAAAATCCTACTATAAGTGAATAGATGCCATATGTGTCCTTCTGAGTCTGGGTTAGCAAAGAAGTAGCACATCATAGCATCATAGCATAGGTGTTCACAAATGTGTGAACATTAATGATGACTACAATTTTAAATGAGAAGGGCAGGAAAGTTCTCTCTCAACAAGGATGTTGACTAAGTATTGAAGAAGATGTGTGCGTGGGGGGGGGGTCCTACCCACATAGGCAGGGAAACTGGCTAATGCAGAAGCCTTTAGGCAGCCATGTGTCTCTGTCAAAGGATGACAAGACATTCAAGAGATAAACAAGGTTCAGCCTTCACAAGCTATGGTGCATACTTGACCATCCAGGAAAAGACAGGAGACTTCAGGATATCCCAGCAAGAATATAGGTAGTAATAATGTCACCAGCGCTCCTGACCACACGGTTGAGATTAGATCATTAGGAAATCAGGATGAAAGCAATATCAATTAAGCGCCCAAGAAGATTATGCAAATGGGAGGTGAGGTACTGTGGACATAGGAGGTGAAGTTGAAGATGATGAGGTAGCTGAATTTTGAGTATGGTTTAGAAGTGAAGCTTTTATGGTAGTGATGTACTAACTCCAAGAAAGGAAAATCAAGAATGATACTCTGCAGTACTTTCTTTCTGAGCAGCTGAGGGAAAGAAAACCATGGAAGGAGATTTAGAGATTGGGACTGGATAAGTCAGACTACTGGATACTTTCATAGAGATATCAATAGTATATGATTTTGCAGGCCAAGTCTTCTCATGTCTAGAAGACAGACCTACTGAAAAACCCAGGGATTGAAGAGCAGTGTGGGAAACACAGCAAGATACTATATCAAAAATAAGGACATAATATTCTAGCCCACAACTTCAGCTGCTTTATCAGAGGCCAGGCCTGCTCAAGGGATTTCAGATAAGACATTGCAATGTCCAACATGCTAACACTCCATAAAGCCTACCCAATAGCCCACCACAGCACCTCTTCCCTGCGCTCCAAATTACAATCCACGACTTCAGCAGAAGACTTCTGCTCTACCAAAAATTCTTCGAGGGAATGCCTACAGCTGATAAATATTTTTAGTTCAGTGGCTGAACACAAAATTAATTCAAAAAAATTAGTAGCCATCCTATATACAAACAAT
This sequence comes from Lophiomys imhausi, assembly GCA_907164525.1. Lineage (NCBI taxonomy): Eukaryota > Metazoa > Chordata > Mammalia > Rodentia > Muridae > Lophiomys > Lophiomys imhausi. Next base: position 54,005 of record CAJQZJ010030738.1, on the reverse strand, counting down.
AAATAGGCTGAGAAAAAAATTCAGAGAAACACTCTTCATAATAACTATAGATAATATAAAATGTCTTGAGATAACTCCTTTACCCTTTGAGACAGAATCTTGCTATATATAGCCCAGACTGGCCTAAAATCCAGACTCTTCTGGCCACAGCTTCCTACGTTCATGGATTTCAGATGTATACTGCCATGCTGATCTAAAATTTCCTTTATAAACTATTATCAGAGATGCAGAGAACCAAACTTTTCAGAGGTCTGCCCACACAGCATTGACACGTCCAAGTCCCTTTGTGCCAAACTGGCGGGTCATTTTGATCTTACATTCTGTGAACACAAACCATTGCAAATGTCCCTACTGCCCTGCTTTTCCTGGAAGAAACACAGAAAGAAGGAAAAGAACAAACAAGCCCTCTTCCTTAGTGATTAAATTCAAATACCAAATTGTCTTAGAAGTTCTCTGAACATCCTAATACCATAAGATCAACTCCTTCTGTTACAGAGGCAAATAATACTAAAAGATAAATTTATGTAGTGTTCATCTTTTCCGATTTCTAAAAAAAAAAAAAAACCAACTATAACTGTGGAATGCTTCACTAGTTTACCTGTTATACTTACAGAAGGGGGGGTCATTGCTCTAATTTCAGCACATGTGTTTTTGTTCTTCTTACCATGGCTTCTGTTTTAAATTTTAAATCCCTAGCATATAGGCAAGAGGCAGTAGGGACCAGACACATGGTAGGCCAGTAGTAATCAACAAAGTGACACCAAAGGGCAATGGTCAATAGTATTTGGCCCTGACTTTGGAAGGTGACAAGGCTTATAGCCATTCTTCCTCCCTTTATTTTTTTTGGAAGCAGAAACAAATGTCCTTGTGCTTACAGTGCACTACAGAAACCAGAAATGTTAAACACACAGAGGTTTCTCCTCAATGGAGGAAATAAAACCTGCCTATCACCCAGAAGGCTGGGAGTGGACATTGTTAATGACCTGCCGACCTTTTACTATCAGTAGAGTCAGACCCCACCCACATCCCCCAGAACGTTTATCCCAAACTGTACCGCCCTAAACCTTTTTCTTTAGCTCATAGTTAATAGAACCCATTCTTAGGGGAGATGGGTTCTTTATAGCCTGCTGACCTCTGTCCTATCTTGGTCAGAGAACACAGTAAAGTCTAAGTCTTTAAACTATAGAACTCTACCTTCATGGTCACATGTACCTGGAAAAGGGGTTTCTATGTAGTGACAGCTAAGTTTTATTGTGTACCCACGATGGGAATGACTATTATTTGGAAACTTTCTTCCAAATTCTATTGTATTTAAATACTCTTACTGAATTGCCTAGCATCAGCCTCTCCAGAAGTTTGATCCAGACTAAGTCAGTGTAAAGCAAGTTTTTATTCTCCCCTCTTTGAGGTTCATTTCCCTGCCTTCCATGATGCTCGCATGGATACCACCTCCACTACCACCATCACTGCACTTTTTCATGGTCTAGCGCTCTACTAATGGCACTGCTTCGTAAGGCTTTAAGTTTTTCATAAGATATCCCATTTAAAATAAGCTAGCCCAGAATCCAGAAATTTCCCTGACGCTCACAGACAAACAGTAGTTCAGTTTCTGATCTTCTAAAAGATCAGGCTTTCTATTTCTGCTCTTTCACATCTCTCTGGCCTCTGGTTCTCAGCCCTACCTCTCCACTGACATGCTTACAAGTGACTGCCTAACTTCTGAGTCTAACATATGGCCTTCATCCTTCAACCACATCCAACACTAAGCAACCCAACTTCCATGAAGCAACCCTTTCCCTTATCTCAGGTGGACAACTTCCATTCTTCACCATCACCAGGTCTTTGTTTTACTTTGCCACTTCAGAGATTTTACAAATGTATTAAGTCTTTCCTTTTGCCACTACTCTTTGTATGTACCATCTTGCTTTCAGGGACAAGCTGATGATGCTCATATATGTTCCCAGATTCAGACCTATCCAGCTGCCCCAGACCTAAGAGACCTATAAGCAGCCTGTTCTTGGCATGTGAGACACTAGATGAGTTAAGTCCAGGTCATTCTTATTCTATATTACTTATTTCCAGAGATGACCATGCCATTCACATACAAGAGATCCAAAGGTCGCCCTTAAGGCTTCCCTAATGCTACCTCCACAGAAAATCTACAAGGGTCTCTAAAACTGTTAAGTCCATTTGCTTTTCAATCTCCAGTTTACTACATGGTTTCTCTTATATGAGTTCCTGACACTTCTAATCTCCTTTTTCTTTAACCTACCAAAGTACTGTTACAAGAAATACTCTGTTATCATTCCTGTTAAGTCTTAAACTTCCAATTCCCCTTCTTATTTCTTCATTGCTCCTCCAAAAAAAAAAAAAAAAATTAAGTACCACATGGCTACCAGCACAGTCTGTGTAAAGCATATACCTGGCCATAAAGCTCTCCATGGACACTTTAAGCTAGAGAGAAAAATCAAGCATTCAGGATTGTGCAGAAAGTTCTCAGTTATGCAGTTATTTTTATGCTTTCTAAAACAAGGGTATAAAACAACAAAAAGATTTGCATTACAAATCAGGCTTTTTTGTTTGGTTGGTTTTTTGTTTTGTTTTGTTTTTTTGCACATTTAAATAACTACATCAGCACTTACTTTTTCTGGGTATGATACCAATCACTACTCTGTTCTTTCCTTTCTTGTTAAACCCCACTAACCTTGAACATTCTGCTCTGGTGTCAACTTGCTTCCAAATTCTCATCCCATTGCTTTCTAACACACGCCTAATATTCAAGAATCATCCAGGGGAGTGAATAATAAAATTACTATAACTCCAGAAACGTAACAGTTAAATAGTCTTAAATTTTTTTTTTTTGTTTTGGAAAAGTTGGCAGGTGAGATTCAGGTATACCAGATAACTTGAAAGGAGTGGAAAGACTGCTAGATCCAGAGGTCAGTTATAACTGCTGAGAAATGTCTTCTGGATATGACAGAACCAGCCATTACACTGATGAACTCCCAGAAGCTGTGACTGCATGCACAAGGCCATTAAATGTCAAGCCAGTCAATAGCTGGATGGGAGAGGCTTGCAAGGTAATATGTAAGAGTTCTCAGATGGTACTGGTTTTGAAGGCATAAAATGTTCATGAAGAGCTGCTGAGGCTTGGCACCGTGAGAGGACAGGAAAGGCCAAGGGGTGAGGGTGCAGCCTCAGGCACACTGAAGACCCCAATATATTACTTTATCAAAGTAATAGAAACCCTAACTAAAACAATCATTAATTCAATCAGACAAAAGCATAACTTTTCCTTAAATTTTCCCTATGATGGGTTCAGTAACAGTCTATTGCTGTTTTACTTCTTATCCCCCTCCCCTAATGCCTTTCTGTCTTTTTACTATATGGAAAGCTTGAAAAAAAAAAAAAAAAAAAAAAAGAACGCCAGATTGCCCTTCCTTTGGAACTGGCCAAGCAGCCAAGCTTAACCAGCTAGCTCCTGACCGAGTGAAAAAACTTGTCTCAAAAAGCTAGGTAGGTGACACCTGAGGAAATAGACCCAAGACTGTCCTCAGACAGCTACAAGTACATCTTCATATACATGGGCACCCAGCAACCCACCCTCACACACTTGCATGTACATATACTCACATGCACACACAGTCTTGTATACAGGCATGCATGCATGCATGATTGCACACACAACAAAAATCCTATTATGCTTTAGAGATGCAGTCATCTGAGGCTATATCTTAGGCAACCATGTATGGAACTTTAAAGTGTTCTCTGTAGAGAAGAGCTCTGAGATTTTTAATAGTTGCTTGTAAAATCTGAAGGTAATACCCACACTAAATGCATAATAGGCACATAATGGAAGAATGATATAGCTAAAATTATTGCAATATCAATATATTTAACAATATTAAAATGAATCTGGAAATATATAATTCATATTATAATTTATGGATAATATATTAATATATCATTCAAATAAATGTGAATAATAACAAATTCATATATTATCAATTTATTCTTTAACCAAAGAAAGCAATGGTGAGAATTTAAATATTTTTCATTGGTTCAGTAACAACTTATCCAACATCTACCTTGCTTCAGTATGTTCTGCTCTCTCATAGACATGGGTTATTTTTCCTTCTGTGGTGAGTTTATATGCAGAGCTAAGATGCTTCCAAGCAGGTGCACCTCAGGTGTTTAATTTGCCTAACCAAAATTGAAATGAACTGATGAATGTTGAAATGAATTAATTGTCACTCAGCCAGTAATGACTCACTTATATTCAAGCCATTCATGGCATATTAAGCTCTATTCAGGAATGCATTTTATGTGCAAGTCATTCCTTGGAGAAAACAAACTACACTGAAATTTATAGAAGCTGATCATTCTGGAAGATGAATAGCCTTTTCTAAACTACCAAATAAAATTTATCATGATGTTGGAAACATGTCTGTCATAATTGAATATAATTGACAGTCACACTCAGTGTTTTATTATAGATGACATGGAACATCATCCAGAAAATTTTCTGATTCTGTGTTATCAAGCAATATTGCCTCTTAAAATATGAAATATTTTAATATTTTTCTAATAATGCTCTATGGAAAACAAACTAGTGTCCTTTGTTCACAAATTGTCAGAGAAAACTCTTCAATTGCTGATAGAAAGAAGGGAGTCAAACTGGAGAGAGGATAGAAAAATGCAGAAATAAACTGAGATATCAGTTACCCTCACATTTAAGGTTGTTGGGTACTTTGAGTAGGTTTCTGATGCTGTAAACCCAAAACTATTAAGTCATTATTCATAATGATAATTACTAAAACAATATACTTATGTTTGTTCGATAAACATATAATATTTTTTAAAAAGAAGCCCACAAACCCCAAAGAAATATGTGATATGAAAATTAAAATATTCGTAGATTTTTTTTTTTAATTAAAGTTGACTTACTGAAATGAATCAACACTGTGGGTAGAAGGTAATAGAGTCAAGTCTCCATCGACTATGGTAAATGTTGTAAAATCTGAGTTCAGCCTCATGGTCAGTAGTGAAGACTGCACTGATCCCCAGAAACATGGAAGGCACTGTCACCTCACCTGTCTGTTGGTGTTCTTATTTAGATAATGTTTGTCGGTAACAATGTTTAAATTTGATGTGTGTTTGTGTGCAGATGTAAGAGCTTTCCATGGCTTATGAACAACATCAGAGGACAACTTGCAGGAGACATTTCTCAGCTTCCACCAAGTGGGAATTAAACTCAGTTTAGAAGGCTTAGCAGCAAGCGCTTTTACTGACTCAGCCTTCTCTTCAGCCTGTAACAATGCTTTAAGGAAGGCAGAGTCTTACACAAAATGTTTTGGCTTCCTAAGAAAACTAACATAAAATGTGTGCACATTTTCTTTTTGTATGTAAAGTGTAATAAAGAAAAATCTACCTTTATTTACATAATCTCAAACTTCTAAAGCCAGTAGTCTCTTTGGAATCTAAGAACTACCTGCAATTTATGAAGGGACTCAAATTCATATAAAAAAAGAAGGAATCCAACTCCTATTCGTTGGCCTTAAGGCAGACAGTAGCATGGTCAATTTTTAACAACAAAATCACATAATATTTTTTTCAACAACTGTTTAAACAGTTCCTTGTGTACCAGGCCTCAATCTAAACATTTTAAATATTAAAAAACAAAAAACAACAACAACAACGAAATCAACAAAGTCCCTAAGTTAAGTCTGCTTTCTCACATGAGTTTTCATACTACCCTTTCTACTCTGCAAAGCAATTTCCACCTCTACATACTCCCACCCCTTTCTTCTCACCCAGGATAAATTACATCAAGTTCAATTTTCAAAAGAATTGATTCCTGCCATAGAATCTGTTCCTGTACCCTTCCTCTCCTACTCACCTCTTAGGACCATGATAATCTGAAAATGGTCTAGGACCTGATACTATCAGCTTTGCCTTTTCACCATCCAAATAAATTAAATGAATCTTTCTCTTTTTTTTAACATTTATTACTTCAAGTTATATTCCTCACAGCCCCCTCCCTCTACCCTTCTTGGTCCCACCCTCCCACCTTCTACCCCCTGTCCCACCTATCCTATTCCTCCAGTTTGGGGTGCCCCCACATATCAGTCCCCCTCAGTACATCAATCACATGTGGGCTAAGAGCTTCCTGTTTCACTGGGGCCTACACCTCAGCTCCAATAGGGCAAAGTGACCCACTAACAGTAACAAAGTCCATGTTCCTATTCCTTTTGGTCTGTTGGTTGTAGAATAGTTACCTTGTACTATATGACTAAAATCCAGTTATAAGTGAATAATATATCCCATGTGCATCTTTCTGGGTCTAGGTTAGCTCACTCAGGATGAACTTTGTGCATATATTTAATCCCAGCACTTGCAAGGCAGATGCAGGAAGATCTCTGAGTTCGAAGCAGCCTGGTCTACAGCGTCAATTCCAGGACATTGAGGGCTACACAGAGAAACCATGAGAACTCCACTCATGGGCACATTGTCCTCCTGGGTTCCCAGGACACCAAACCTCCTTAAATAAATCTCTTAAAGAATGCTATTTACTGAATCCTTCCTGAGAGTATTTATTTTTGACAGAGATTGAAACCCCCTCTTTAACACATGCACATTATATTATGTCCCCTTCAACCACAGACCTACCTTCATCTGCTTCTTTTTTTTTATAAGTACTTTATTTTTTTTTCTTGAAGTTACATCTCAGTCACAAACC
>CAJQZJ010030738.1:0-12222 GCA_907164525.1 Lophiomys imhausi | reverse complement strand
ATATATATATATATATATATATATATATATATATATATATATATATAGAGAGAGAGAGAGAGAGAGAGAGAGAGATTGAGCATCCTGCATAGCACCTTACAGCACTGAGTTCTAGCCAAAGAAGAGAAAGTTTCCTGGTCAGTTTAAGATTGGTTTCTGTGTCCTACAGAAATCAAAGTGTGTGGTGTCTTCAGCAATAGGGTCCTATCACCTCGTTGTGATAGGCAACCAAGAACAATCTCAATAGTACATGTCATTTGAGGTGTCTCTGGGGTCCCCTGATAACCAAGCCCACTGGTTAATATGGCTTTCTTTCACTGAATTGCTATTACAGTCTTTTAGAACTGAACTACCCACATTTACATGGACATGTGTCTGTTCTGATCGCTGATCTATCTCAACATTATTACTATAGTCATGATTACTATTTCTACATTGTGAGGCCATCAGATAAGTAGATTCCTCCCATTTTATTATTCTTCGTAAATACAATTTCAGCTATTATAGTTCTTTTGTGTCTCCAATAAATTTTATAATTATCATATGAACTACAATTTCAAGCTTATACTTTCATTCTGCTTCCTTCAAATTTATTGTGCATTTCCTTTCTATGCTTTTGAAGTATAAGATTAGATTTACAAATTCCTAACATGGACATTTAGTAAATTCATTGAATTGCCCTACTTAGTATTGTCTTAGCTCTATCACACAAATTTCCATATGTTGTCTTTTCACTTTCATGCAGCTCAGTGTTGGATTTCCCCCTCTTAGAGATCTGTTATGACTCCTGAATAATGAAACCCTATTTCATTTCTAAGTGATTGGAGAAATCACTAGCCCCTGCTACTAGCCTTCTACTTATTCTAGTCAAATTCTATTTTGATTTACATACATTGTTCTGCATTATTTTATTTACATTAAAACAATTTAAGCTTGTCCCAGCACATAATCACTAGACACTTGAAAATAATCTAGTCCATATATTTTCTATAAATGTGGTTTTGATCTCCTGGGTAATAATGTTTTCTGCTTATACCATATTATTGCCAGTTCTGTCTTGCTGTCCTATTGGTTGTTGATAAAGAAGTAATGTAGTCCCTCCATAGCAACAATTGTGTTTACTTTCATTTGATTTTTCAGTTTTATCATTTTTTGCTCCACAAATTTTACAATCAGTGGCATGCACTTTAAGATTGCTTATCTCAGTTCAGTGGTAGATAATTTGCCTACCATGCTTAAGGCTTTGGGTTTAGTCCTCAGTAAGTAAAACAAGATTGTTTATCTTCCAAGAGAACTGTTTAATACTATTCAATTTCCTTCTCCAAGACTGTGTCTCCTATTAATGTCAGAAGCTATACAAATAAAGTGTCACCAACAAGACAGCTTAAGCATCACTTGAACATCAATAGACATGCCAGGAGGTGGGTTACACAAAGAACTATAAGCAACTAAGTAATGCTGAGAGTGGGAAAAGTAGTATTTCTCAGAAAAGAGAACAGCTAATTATTTGTCCAATACCAAATAATCCTCCCTGAAAGCACACATACATTATACAGGTTATATTTAGGAATATATATGTATATACATATATATTCCTAAATGTAAGAGCAATTATTGAAAAATAGGGTTATAAATTTGAAAGAGAGCAAGGAAGGGTATGTGAGAAGGTTTGTACGGAATAAAGAAGAGAAGAAATATTATAATCTCAAAAATAAAAGAAACAAAATATCTTTCTCTGAATCTAAAATTTTTTTTTTGCTCTGAAATCTACTCAATTCCAGTATAACCACTTCTGATTTTCTTTAATTTTTGTAGTGTTATTTAGTTTTCTCTTACTTTCAGCCTGTCTTAGTATATTTAAAGAAGTGCATAAGATTATACTAGCCAGGGGCTGGAAAGATGGCTACAAAGTGAGTCAAGGACAGTTAAGGATACACATAGAAACCCTATCTTGAAAAACCTAAAGGCCTCAGGTGTCCCTCACCACTCTGCAATTAAAGTTTTGGATAGTATGATTTTTTTTTGTTTTTTCGAGATAGATAGGTAGACAGATAGACACATAGATAGGTAGATTTTGGCTGCTATGGAAATTAGTATCAGTTTTCTTGAAGAGTGTAGCCACTGACCCTCTGTGACCCATTGATGCTCACAAACATGGAAGCACTAACTGGACTCAATGTGTAAGGAAAAAAGCTAATTAAATTATTTACTAGTATTTAAATTGTATTTAATTGGTTGGGTGGTTGTTAATCCTTAACAAGCCATTATAAATGAGCACACAGACACCACATGTATTTTAACAAGCCTTGGCCTGGATTGAGCAATCTTGGCTCATCTAAGCTAGCTCTTAATTCTATTACCCAAATATGACCCCATATATACATATGTCCCCTTGGACTGTCATTCTCCATGATATGCCCATGTTCCTGGCCATGTGGAATGAGGTTCTTTTTTCTAACCCATGGTGTGTGCCCTCGTTCTTCCTGCTCCTTCCTGGAATGAATTAATCCCCTGTGTAAAACACAGGATTCCTGTTCTAATCTCAGGAAGTCCCGCCTTCCTATACTCTTTCTGCCCAGCTAATTGGCCATAAGCGACTTGTATTAACCAATCAAGAGACTCCCTCAGAAGGGGCAGTAACCAGATCTCACCAATGAAATCAGCCTATCAGAAGCAATGTTATTAGACTTTCCCCAACATTAATGGCTTAAAATAGATAGATAGATAGATAGATAGATAGATTTTAGATAGATAGACAGACAGACAGATAGATTTTAGATAAATAGATAGGTAGACAGATGATAGATAGATAGATAGATAGATAGACAGATAGATAGATAGATGATAGATAGAAAGATAGATTTATAGAAGGTAGACATGACGTTTAAAGGGAGTTATGGTGGATTTCTGGGGTTGATAAGATCAAGATATGTTGGATACATGTATGATTTTTTCCATATGGGGTCATATTTGGGGAATAGAATTAAGAGCTAGCTTAGATGAGCCAAGATTGCTCAATCCAGGCCAAGGCTTGTTAAAATGCATGTGGTGACTGTGTGCTCATTTATAATAGTTTGTTAAGAATTAACAACCACCCAACCAATAAATAATGAATAAATAAAAATAAAATTTCAATGAAGAAAGATTCCAGTGCAAATAACTGAAGTCACCCTGAGGCATCATCACAACTGAGAATTACAGCCCCTCAACCACTTTCTAGACATGAGCCACATTACAGACACAGAACCTGTTAAATGAAGAGGAAGTCTGATCCTCTTCAAGAAGTCGACAGCCTAGCTCTTCCCAGACAGGGTAAGCAAGTCCTTCATAATTCCTGTTTAACAATCAATGTCTGTCAGAGAAATGGGGCCAAAAGGCTGAAGATTGATGCTGTAATATATGGAGAGAATTTGGGAACTGTCCAGGCAGCCACTGGTAAGTCATTTCTTAGTTTGGAAGCTGCTGGCCCTGCCTTTCCTGTATAATCAGATGTGTTTATCCTTCTCAGGTCTCTGATGTGGTTAAAGACTAGATAGCTAGAGTCTCAAAGTTTGAGTTGTTTATTAATTAAAAGGGTGTTCTGGAGCTAAGAAGATGTTTTTAAAATTGTGATGCAAGTTAGGATGGAAGTTGAGTTGGATACAGAACTTTAAATTCATGAAGATGGTTGTATAGTAGAATGTTAAAGTCAGTTGTCAAATATGTATGGACTGAACATTGGGAATGTATGCCAAGCTTTATAATTCTCATAATTGTGGCCTAAATATTTCCGTTGATTTGTATTGTATTTGTTGTTATAAGAGAAAAAGCCATTTGTTGGACTTGAAAGGGGGAGCTGTTGGGGGGAAAAGATATATCTTAAACTTAAAAAAAAATACAGAAAAAAAAGGAAGTGGATTGGGAGGTTGAGAGGGAAGATGGTGGGAGGGTTGGACCAGAATGGGTTGTGGGGAAGGGTTTGTGATTGAGATGTAACTTGACAAAAAAAAAAATAATAATAGATAAAGAAATAAATAAATAAAAAGAAAGACCTTGGTGCAACACAGAAAAGCTTTGCTGCTAATAAATGCTCCCTGAAAGGGAACTATAGCCTTTCACTCAAGCAACTGTATACTGGGTAAAATAAATAAATAAAATCAACTGGATCTTATTAATTAATTAATTAATAAGACCAACCACTGGATCTTCATTGACATTGATTCCAGGAGATTCTAAATAGTATCATAACCCTCTAATTTAAGTAAGGGTTAATGGCTCTTCCACAGGTATAAGCTATTGTGGAGGCTGCTGTAGTCACTTGTACCATATGAGCTATGAAAACTGATGGATGACACTTGGGATATCACCTCAACTGTCAATGGAAGTGAGGGATGTTCTTTGGAGTGTTTGATGTGTTCCCATAGATAAATCACAGAGAAGGCCAACAGTATTTTTGGAGCAAGGCCCTTCTATCATCTACAGACAGCTATTCTCTCCTTTGAGAGAGACAGATCTTGGCCTTCTATTAAGTTTGTATGGAAAGTAAATATGTGACAATAGTTCACCAAGTTATCATGCAATCTGAACTATTATGAATAAGTGTGATATGAGTCTCTCAGTCATAAAAGGTAGATGCTCACACCACTGATCCAACATAAAATACATGTTTTACATATGTAATCAAACCAAAGCAGCTCCTGAAGGTCCCAGTAAGTTATAAGAAGATGGCAAATTTTCTGTGATTCTTACTCTTATCATAAGGAATTCTGTTCCCCAGCATGTACCACTGGGCTTATGGAATATTTCTAGTTTTCCTACCCTCCCTTGCTTGTTTTTTCCAAAGTTAAGGCCCATGCTTTCCCTCATCCTACTATTTTCAGACTCCTGAATTCCCTATCCCTTCATAACCATTATGTATCAACTTTTCTTTCAAGGCAGTATGGAATAATAAAAAACCTAGAATAGCTAATTCAATCCTGAATAACAAAAACAACAACAACAACAACAAAAAACAGAATAGCTAAAAAAAAAAAATCTGGAGATATCACCATCCTGGATTTCAAGTTATACTTCAGAGCAATGGTAATAAAAACAGCATGGTACTGGTATAGAAACAGACCAGTTGATCAATGTATGATTTGAAGAGATTCCATCTCACACCTGTCTTTGATAGGGATAGTGAAGCTGGTGTAGTGTCTAGCAGCATAGGAATTTTGGAAGTTTGGCATCTCAGGTATAAGTGTGATTAAGGGCATGCCTTGAAAGCCTGCCAAGACCAGATGACATCATTGACCAAGGGACTGTGGACACGCTGTAGGAGGGGCATGCCTTAGAAAGCCCATCAGGAACTATGGCAACAACATTGTCAGAATTCACAACCAGATCATTAGAATACATTACATACAACACAAGGGATTTAAAATTGGAAGCTCACATGTCCTCACCCCACCTCTTCCTCATCTTCCTCTGACAACACATGCTACTCATCACTGTTTTGTGCTGACCTGCCTGGAGTCCATTGTAAAAAAAAAAAAAAAAAAAAAAAAAAAAAAAGGCTAATTAAGTTATTTAACCTGTATTTATTATCAGTAATTGTTTTGGCGGTTGTTCAACCTTATATAGCCAGACATTATAAATGAGAACACAGAGACCACATGGATTTTAACAATCCTTGGCCTGAATTGAGCAATCCTTGCCCACCTAAGCTAGCTCTTTTTTTCCCCTTTATTTTTTATTTCTTCAAGTAACATATCAATCGCAGTCCCTTCCCTATTCCCCCTCCAGTCCCACCCTCCCACCATCAACCCACCATCCTCTTCCCTTTTTTTTTCTTTTAAGTTTAAGGTATATCTTATTTCCCTCTACAGTTTCCCCTTTCAGTCCAACAAATGGCTCTTTCTCTTATAATAATAAATACAATAAAGTACAACAGAGGTAATTAGGCCACAGTTATGATGGATATATGGCTTAACGTACATTCCCAATGACTATTCCATATGTATTTGGTACCTGACATTAACATTCTACTATCTAAATATCTCCATGAGTTTAAAGTTCTATATCTGACTCAACATTCATACTAACTTGCAACACAGTTTTGAAAGTATCTTCTTAGATCTATAACACTCTCTTGACTCCTAAACAACTCAAAATTTAATTATGAGACTCTAGCTATCTGTTCTTCAATCACCTCAGAGACCTCAGAGGGATAAATATATCTGATTTTATAGGAAATACAGGGCCTGCAGCTTCCCAAACTAAGAAATGACATACCAGTGGCTGCCTGGACAGTTCCCATTTTCTCTCTATACATTACAGCATCAATCTTCAGCTGTTTGGCCCCGTTTCAATGACAGACATTTTTTGTAGAGCAGGGGTTACGAAGGACTTACCTACCCTGTCTTGGCAGTGCTAGGCTGTCGACTTATCTTCTTCCAGATTTGTCCTTTTTGGACAGCATTCTGTCTGCAGACGGAGCAAAGGGCTTTTCCTACCAAGAGATAGGCTTGCGACTAATTGAATTATCTCCCACTGGAGATTCTTCAATGCTCATCTTCTACTTGGAGGAGAATAGGGGGTGCTGTCAGGAGTTGATATGTCTTGATATAAAAAAAAATCTAAAGTTACGAAAACATCTTTGAATGCCATATTCTGCAGATCTCTTGAGGTTTTTGAAGAGGCCCTATCTATCTCTTATATTAGGGTAAGCAGATGTTGCTTGTCTCTTAGCAGGTTTATTTCTGATTAGCTTAGCAAGTAACTATAATAGGCTGTCATAGTACCTAACAGAATGACCGGCTGGCATAAACATTAGTTTGCATTTCTTAATTATCCTAAACAGTTTAAGACAATTAGTAGTAAAAGGCCGAACCATCACATTTCATTTTTTTTTCTTTACCTCCTAACACTTCCATCCCATTTCCCTGGGATGGGGTGTCCTTATATAACAGTCCCTCATCTCAGTTGATAGGTCGTATGATGGCCAAGAGCCTCTTCATTCATTGGGGATCTATGAAGCAGTACCATCAGTGAAAAGTGTCTCGTTGCCCAGGAGAGAGAACTACTAAACAAACAAATCAATAAGGATACAATAGATAAATAAGACTAAAAAGTAGAAAAAATAAAACTATATATAAAAAATAAATAAAAAATAAAAATCAAAAATAAGAAGTCTATGTCCAAGTTCCCTTTGGTGTGTTAATTGTAGTATCGATACCTTCTACTATAAAGCTAAAATCCTACTATAAGGGAATAGATGCCATATGTGTCCTTCTAAGTCTGGGTTAATTCAGTCAGGATGAGCTTTTCTAGTTCCATCCATTTGGCTGCAAATTGTATAATTTCATTGTTCCTGATAGCTGAATAATATTCCATTGTTTAGATGTACCACAGATTTTTAACCCATTCTTCGGTTGAGGGACATCTGGGTTGTTTCCAGTTTCTAGCTATTACAAATAAGGCTGCTATAAACATAGATGAGGAAACTTCCTTATGATTCCATGTAGAGGCATTTGGGTGTATACCCAGAAGTGGTATGGCTGGGTCCTGAGGCAGAGCTATTCCCAGTTTTCTAAGATATCACCAGAGTGACCTCCATAGTGGTTGCACAAGTCTGCATTGCTACCAGCAATGGAGTAGGGTACCCCTCTCTACACACCCTCGCCAGCATGTGCTGTCATTTGAGTTTTTGAATTTAGCCATTCTGACAGGTGTGAGATGGAATCTCAGAGTCGTCTTGAGTTGCATTTCTCTGATGATTAAGGATGTTGAGCATTTCTTCAAGTGTCTCTCAGCCATTAGGGATTCCTCCTTTGTGAATTCTCTATTTAGCTCTGTCCCCCATTTTTTGATTGGATTATTTGGTTTCTTGGAATTTAGTTTCTTGAGTTTTTGTAGATTTTGGGTATTAGCCATCTGTCAGATGTGGGGTTGGTGAAGATTTTCTCCCAGTCTGTAGGCTGCCGTTTTGTTCAATGACAGTGTTCTTTGCCTTACAGAAGCTTTTCAGTTTCATGAGGTCCCATTTATTGATTGTTGATCTCAAGTCCTGAGCTGTTGGTGTTCTGTTCAGGAAGTTGTGGCCTGTGCCAATTAGTTCGAAGATTTCTCCCACTTTTTCTTCTAGTAGATTTAGTGTGACCAACCTTATGTTAAGGTCTTTGATCCACTTGGACTTAAGTTTTGTACAAGGTGATAAGTATGGGTCTAACTTCAATCTTTTACAAATGGACATCCAGTTGGACCAGCACCATTTGTTGAAGATGCTGTCCTTCTTCCATTGTGCCGTTTTGGCTTCTTTGTCAAAAATTAGGTGGCCATAAGTGTGTGGGTCTATTTCTGGATCTTAAATTCGATTCCATTGATCTACTGGTCTGTTTCTAAACCAATACCATGCTGTTTTTACAACTATTGCTCTGTAGTACATCTTGACATCTGGGATGGTAATACCTCCAGATGCTTTTTATTGTACAGGATTGATTTAGCTATTCTGGGCTTTTTGTTGTTCCATATGAAATTGAGGCTAGCTCTTTCTAAGTCTATAAAAAATTGTGTTGGTATTTTGATAGGAATTGCATTGAATCTATATATTGCTTTTGGTAGGATGGCCATTTTTATTATGTTGGTCCTACCTATCCATGAGCATGGGAGATCTTTCCAACTTCTAAAGGCCTCTTCCAATTCTTTCTTCAAGGGCTTGAAGTTCTTGTTGTATAGGTGCTTTACTTGCTTGGTTAGAGTTACCTCCAGGTATTTTACATTGTTTGCGGCTATTGTGAAGTGGGTTGTTTCCCTTATTTCTTTTTCAGCCCATTTTTTTTTTTTTTTTTTTTTGTATAAAGAAGGGCTTCTAATTTTTTTGAATTAATTTTGTATCCAGCCACTTTGCTGAAGGTGTTTATCAGCTGTAAGGGTTATGTGGTGGAAATTTTGGGGTCGCTTATGTATACTATCATATCATCTGCAAATAGGGATAATTTGACTTCTTCGTTATCCCCTTGATGTCCTTTAGTTGTCTTATTGCTCTAGCAAGAACTTCAAGTACTATATTGAAGAGATATGGTGAAAGTGGACATCCTTGTCTTGTCCCTGAGTTTAGAGGAAATGCTTCAATTTTCTCTCCATTTATTTTGATGTTGGCCACTGGCCTGCTGTATATTGCCTTTATTATTTCTAGGTACAGCCCTTGTATGCCCGTTCTCTCCAGAACTTTTAGCATGAAGGGGTGTTGGATTTTGTCAAATGCTTTTTCTGCATCTAGCAAGATTATCATGTGGTTTTTTTCTTTCATCTTGTTTATATGGTGAATGACTTTGATAGACTTTCGTATGTTGAACCATCCCTGCATCCCTGGGATGAAGCCTACTTGATCATGGTGTATGATACTTTTGATGTGTTCTTGAATTCGGTTTGCTAGTATTTTATTAAGTATTTTTGCATCTATGTTCATGAGGGAGATTGGTCTGAAGTTCTCTTTCTTTGTTGGGTCTTTGTGTGGTTTAGGAATCAGGGTGATTGTGGCCTCATAGAATGAGTTTGGCAATGTTCTTTCAGATTCTATTTTGTGAAAGAGTTTCAAAAGTATTGGTGTTAGCTCCTCTTTGAAGGTCTGGTAGAATTCCGTGTTAAAGCCAACTGACCCTGGGCTTTTTTTGTTTGGGAGACTTTTAATGACTGTTTCTATTTCCTTATTGTTTATAGGGCTGTTTAATCTGTTTATCTGATCTTGATCTAGCTTTGGTAGGTGGAATCTATCAAGAAAATTGTCCATTTCACTTAAGTTTTCAAATTTGGTGGAGTGTAGATTTTTAAAGTAGGATCCAAATATTCTCTGGATTTCCTCAATATCTGTCATTATTTCTCCCTTTTCATTTCTGATTTTGTTGAATTGTGTTTTCTCTCTCTGTCTTTTAGTTAATTTGGCTAAGGGTCTGTCTATTTTGTTGATATTCTCGAAGAACCAACTCTTGGTTTCATTGATACTTTGTATAGTTCTTTTTGTTTCTAAGTTGATGATTTCAGCCCTAAGTTTGATGATCTCCTGCCTTCTGCTCCTCTTGGGAGTGTTCGCTTCTTTTTTTTCCAATTCTCCCAGTTTAGCTGTTAATTCGCTAATATGAGCTGTCACAATTTTCTTTTTGAAGGCACTTAGTGCTATGAACTTTCCTCATAGCACAGCTTTCGTTGTGTCCCATAGGTTTGGGCATGTTGTGTTTTCATTTTCGTTGGATTTTAAGAAGTCTTTGATTTCCTTCTTTATTTCTTCCCTGACCCAGTGGTCCTCTAGTAAAGAGTTGTTCAGTTTCCATGTGAGTGTAGACTTTCTGTTGATTCTTTTGCTATTGAAGTCCAGCTTTATTCCATGGTGGTCTGATAAGATACAAGGGGTTATTTCAATTTTCTTGTATCTATTGAGGCTATCTTTGTGTCCAACTATATGGTCGATTTTGGAGAAGGTTCCGTGAGGTGCTGAGAAGAAGGTGTATTCTTTTGTGTTTGGATGAAATGTTCTGTAGAGATTTGTTAGGTCCATTTGGTTCTTGATCTCTGTTAGACTCATTATTTCTCTGTTTGGCTTCTGTCTTGATGATCTGTCCATATTTGTTAGTGGGGTGTTGAAGTCTCCACTCTTAAAGTGTTTGGATCAATGTGCGATTTAAGTTTTAGAAGTGTTTCTTTTATAAATGTAGGTGCCTTTGTATTTGGGGCATAGATGTTCAATATTGAGATGTCCTCTTGGTGGATATTTCCTTTAATGAGTATGTAATGCCCTTCTCTATCTTTTTTTATTAACTTCAATTGGAAGTCTATTTTGCTTGATATTAGTGTGGCTACTCCAGCTTGATTCCTGGGTCCATTTGCTTGGAAAACCATTTCCCAGCCCTTTACTCTGAGGTAGTGTTTATCTTCAATAGTGAGATGTGTTTCTTGTATACAGCAAAAAGATGGGTCTTGTTTACCGATCCAGTCTGTAAGTCTGTGTCATTTTATTGGCGAGTTTAGTCCATTGATTTGATGGATATTAGTGACCAGGAGTTCTTATTTCCCATTATTTTGGTATAGCTGGCTGTCTTGTGTTTCTCTTTTGTTTAGTTTCTGTGGAGTTGTCTATTTCCTCTATTTTCTTGGGTGTAGTTATCTTCTCTGTGTTGGAATTTTCCTTCTAGGATCTTCTGTAGGACTGGGTTTGTGAGGAGATATTGTTTGAATTTGATTTTGTCTTGGAATATCTTGTTTTCTCCTTCTATGTTGATAGAGAGTTTTGCTGGGTATAGTAGTCTGGCTGGGCACCTATGTTCTCTCAGGGCCTGTAGGTCATCCTTCCAGGCCCTTCTAGCTTTTAAAGTTTCTGAGGAAAAATCAGGTGTGATTCTGATGGGTCTGCCATTGTATGTGACTTGGTCTTTTTCTCTTATAGCTTTTCATATCCTTTCTTTGTTCTCTACATTTGGAATTTCTATTATTATGTGGTGAGAGGAATTTCTTTTCTGATCTAATCTGATCGGTGTTCTGTTAGCCTCTTGGATTTTTACTGGCATCTCTTTCTTTAGGTTTGGGATGTTTTCTTCTATGATTTTGTTGAAGATATTTCCTTGACCATGGAGTCGTTAGTCTTCTCTTTCCTCTATGCCTATAATTCTTAGGTTCCATCTTTTCATTGAGTCCTTGATTTCTTGGATGTTGTGGGTGAGAAATTTTTTAGCTTTCTCAATTTCTTTGGATATTGTACTGATTTCTTCTATCGAATCTTCCATGCCTGAGATCCTGTCTTCCATCTCTTGCATCCTATTTTTCATACTCACATTCATAGTTCCTGTTCTCTTCTCTTGATTCTCCATTTCCTCTTTTAACTCTGACTGTGTTTTCTTTATTTTTTCCATTTCTATTTTCATATCTTGAAGGGTAGTGTTCGTTTTGTACATTTCCTTCTCCAGTTTACTTGTTTTTGTCTGGAGATCTTTCATTGCTTTATCCTTTTCCTGTTCAAGCTGGGTCACTTTGGCTTGGAGCTCTTTAAAGATGTTATTCGTTGTTTTGACTTGTAAAATTGTGGCTTCTTTGAATTCCTTCATAGTTTTATGTTCTTCTTGTAGGGACTCTATCACTTTCCATAATGTAGAATTGTCATTGTTTTCATGTGTTTCAGTTGTGGTGAGGTGGTTTGGGCTGGATGGAATAGTGTTACTTTCTTTTGTTGGAGACATTTCACTCTGTTTTTTTTTTTTTTTTTTTTTTTTTTTTTTT
>CAJQZJ010030737.1:0-11537 GCA_907164525.1 Lophiomys imhausi | reverse complement strand
TGCAGGTGCATCTCATTTGGGCCTGAGGGGAAGAAGGTCCCTGGAAAGCCATAAAGCAAGAGAAGGCCAGGGCAGAGGTAGGGGCTGGGGTAGGGGCAGGTACAGGGGTAGTGACTGGGGCAGGGACCAGGGCTGGGGTAGAAGCATAGGCAGGGGCTGGGGCTGGAAGGGGCAGGAGCTGGGACAGAGGCAGGGGCGGGGCTTGGGACAGAGGCAGGGGCTGGGGCAGGGCCTAGGGCTGGGGCTGGGGCAGGGTCTAGGTCTAGGGCTGGGCCTGGGCCTGGGCCTGGGCCTGGGCCTGGGCCTGGGCCTGGGGCAGGTGCAGGTGCTGGGGCTTCTGAAGCTGCAGAGAAGCTTGTCCAAGGTCTGTGCACATGTGTGTGCTTGTGTGTGGATAAAGACCAGAGGGTCTGAGCCAAAATCTTCAGGTGCACTCCTATGAAAAAACAGAGGAATGCTGAAGAACAGAGAAAGTGTGGGCATATCCCATGAACCAAGAAGGAAATAATGGAGTGAAAGGCAACTTTGGGGATTTGAGCTGGAGAGCAGAGGGCAGGCTGATAATGTTACTCATTTATTTGGGGTTAGTTCTGTCTCCCAATCTCAGAGTCAGACAGTCCCCTACCCCAGTGTGTGTGTGTGTGTGTGTGTGTGTGTGTGTTGCTGAGGATGGAACCCAGGACCTCACACACCTAGGCAAGTGCTGAGCCACTCAACCACACTCCAACCCATATTAGTTTCTTTTCTTTAATTTGGCAACTGGAAGGGCAGTTATAAGGGCCTGAGAGGGGATGGTTAGTCCCTGTGCTGGGGTGGGGAGTGTGGCCTAAAAGAACAAATGGAAAGGTCAAGGGAAGGAAGTGATAAACTTTCCAGTCCTTTGAGTCACAAGGGAAGGACAGAGTCCCAGAGAAGTGGCTGAAAGAGAAAAAAACTGAAGACCTTAGAGACAAGACAGGGAATCTGCAGGGCAGGGCTGACTGGCAGGTGGCATGTAAGTGACAGAGAGCAAGCATGGTGAGATAGTCTGAGGTCATGGTGGAGAGGATGCCGCATGAAGGCATGTAACCAACTCGGTGTTTGGAGCAGCTCTGTGGTCTCATTCAGGCAAGGTGGGAATTGGGAAGCACAGGCCAACAATGACTGAAGCCCTGGTTCTAGAGCTCCACCGAGGGTAAAGTTCTCCCATCTCTGACCTCTAGGGTGTCCACAGGAAAGGTTAAATAATGAAGACAGGCCTTAGAAGGATTCTTCATTTTGAATCTTAAACTACATCTGAAGTATGCACTTATGTCTCCCTTGGCTTTGGAAGGAAAGGGCAGGGCTATCTAAAAGGGCTTTAGTGACCTATGGGAACAGGAGTCCTATGACATCATTGGGCCATAGGGATGAGGCATCAGGACCAATCAGCCTTCTCCAACTTCCCCTGTGGAATAGGGCTTGCCAAGCCCTCTGGCACCAGACTTTTAGGTAGAGCAGCTTCAATGTTTGCAGGGCTGAGTGGTCAGCCCTGGAGGGACAAGGGATGATCAAACGCAATGAATTGTGGGGAAGGAGGTCCTGGCAGACCAGGCCTCATTCATGAGGGGACTTCTCAGCTGTATTTAGCCTAAACTGAACCGCAAGCACCAGATAAGACTGTCCTGCTTTTTCTCCAGCGCCAAGCCTACAGAACCGCCGCTACCCCTCCATGGCAAGGATCCACTCCATGACCATTGAGGCCCCAATCACAAAGGTAAGTGATAGCTGTGACCATCACTGCATGGTCAGTGTCAGACCTGGCTGTGCTCTAGAGCTGTAGTCTACTGATAGCAGAGTTAAGGCCTCATGGGAAAAACAGATATTAAGCAAACACATAATAGACAAACATGCAAGGGCTCTGTGAGAGAAGTGAGCGTAAGGCTAGAGGTAAGCTGGGTGAGAGGTAGTCAGGAAAGCTGTTTGAAGCCAAACTTAAGCCTGACAATCGCATTGGTCAGTGGAAGACTTCTGGGGCAGAAGCCACAATGACTGGCATAGAGAGATGTTCCACCAAACTGAGACAGAAGCCAGGAGGCTGAGGTGTGGCCAGCAGAGGTCCAATGATTATGGCCATGCTATGCTGGCTCAGTTCATTCTGGTCACTTGGACCAGAAATAAGGTGGTTTATGTCTTATGTGTAGCAAAAACCTTTGGGGGAGCTCAGATAGACATGGCATGACCAGATCCAAATGTCCCTGTGAAGAGTTCATTCATCATGCTATGGGTAGGAGATAGTAAGAGTACCAGAGAGGAGGCCATTTGGGGCCTTCCTGGAATTCCAAACAGGAAATGGTAGTAGTAGTTTGGCTAACATTGAGATGGTAGAGGTGGAGAGAAAGAAACAGACCAGAAAACATCTCGAGGAAGAATCACTTGGACTAGCTGAGTTGCAAGGGATGGGTTGAGGAATGAGAAAAGAAGCGTGCCAAACAGAGCCAGCTTTGGATAGAAGAGCCCTTGTCTTGGCGTTGATGTTGTTCCTGTTTGCTTGGTTTGTAGAAGGGGAATAAGACTGGGGTTTGGCTTATGAGGCACATAAGATCTTGTAGTAGGTGAGTCAGGAAGGCTTTTTTTTAGTCTCCAAGTCTGGGCTCTGGAAGGAAAACTTGACAGTCTCCTTATGGATTGTGTGTGTCCAGAGTCATGGAAATGAGGGTCATTTCTGAAACAGCCATACAGGGAGAGGGACACAAACCTGTCTCTGAGGAACTCCAGCCTATGAAAGAGAGCTAGGGAAGGTCGTCAGCAAGAGATCCTGGGAAGCAGGGTCCTGAGATGGGATGCCCTGGGGCAGTGTGGGCTATAGAGCATGCTTCATAAACAAGGTCTGCTCTCAGAGCTCAGTGTGTGGTCACTGATTTCTTCTGAGTATGTCTGACTTCTGAGAAGCAAATAGTATCTTAGCGTCCTCGGGTTTAGTCTCTCTCCTTTTTGCTTGCTTAGGTGATAAATATAATCAATGCAGCTCAAGAAAACAGCCCAGTTACGGTAGCAGAAGCCTTGGACAGAGTTCTGGAAATTTTACGGACCACAGAACTGTACTCCCCTCAGCTGGGAACCAAAGATGAAGACCCTCACACCAGTGATCTTGTCGGAGGTCTGATGACTGTAAGTGATAAGGAAAATCCGGAAAATGCAGGATGTTGGCTGAATACCTGGCAGAGTCGTCAGTGCCCTGTGGCCTTGGGTAGCCGGAAGCATGTGATGCACAAATGGGCATCAGGGTAGCTCGAGGCAGCTGTGTTCATTCCTTTATGGTCATATTCAAGATGTTTATCTTTCCACTAGTGGCCTAACCATGGAAAGAGTCTTGAGAAGTCCCATTAGGGTAGGAAACTGGTAGGTGACTGAGGGCCAAGTATACTGGAGAGGGGCAGTGTGGCTCCTGTTTCTTATTCTTCTCTGTCCTAATTAGAGGGCTGGCTTTGAAGGTTGTGTGGCTACATTTCCTTGGGCATCAGACTGTATCCATACAGTTATCCTTCCCAATCTGTGGGTTCTGTATCTTATGAATTCAACCAACTGAACTGGAGAGAGAGAGAGAGAGAGAGAGAGAGAGAGAATATAAACTTGAGAAAGCAAGGAGGGTACACTTGCACTAGGCATGGCACACAATATACCTGTGATCCAGCACTCCAGGAAGCTGAGGAAGAAGGACTACAGGTTTGAAGCCAGCCTGAGCTGCACAGTAAGACTGTGTGAAAGGAATAAGGAAGAGAGAGATGGAAGGAAGGGAGGGTTCCTTTGGTTGGAACATGTACATGTATTTGCACCATTGGATACTATAAACAATCCCAAAATGTCACACAGGAGAGTGTACATTTATTATGTGTAGTTATGGTGCCTTCTTAAAGAACACACTTATGCTCCCTTGGGTGTACTAACACAGGGGTGGTTCTGTAGCTAAACCCCTGTGAGGACTCCAAGGAATGACTGTATCATGAAAGGGCGTGTACCTAGAGAGCTGTTTCCAAACTCCTGGTGGCAGAGCCCTGTCTTTTGAGAAGTTCACAGCCAGGTTTTCTTTCTAATCAAACGAAAGCAGAATGGAGCCATTTGGGCTCCAAGCAGGGGAATGGGAGGAATGTGCCTGCGAGTAATCATAGACACACTAGGTTGTGGACCCAGAGCTCAGAGTCTGAGGGCCACTGGACCCTGTCTTGCGCTCTTTTCGACTCTGCACATCACCTATCAGCATGTGAAGAAGCAAAGTCCAACTTTTCTTTACGCTGCTCAGCGCTGAGCTGGGAGGATTCTCTAGGAAAGAAACATGACCCAAAGTTATCCTGGTCTCTGCAGATTTCTTTTTCTAGCCAGCCCCAAAAAGCTGCTCAGCCCACTCTCGCCTGTGCTTTGAGCAGCGTTCTGTTGTTCCTGGCCTGCAGACTGACACTAGCCAGCTCATTCTGATGGACCATTAGCCTCAGTTCCTGAAGCTCAATAAGGGGCAGTCCCTTCAGGGCTATAACCAATGGACTGTGTCCCAGAACAAGCTACTACGCCCCCACTCCACCCCTGCTCTATGATCTTGGGATATTGCTGGGAGCGCCATTGTGGGGCTCCACCTCGTTTGGATGTGGCTTCGGGAAGTGGAGAAAAATAAGAAATGCACATTTGCTGCAGTGATGTGACAGTCGTGGCTGAGGTTACTTATCTGAAGACTAAGATCTTTGCATGAAGATCCAAGGTGTGACTTCAAGAGAGTTCTTCATTAACTTAATACTCCTTTAAACTTCAGCACTCATTTTCTGGGGATAACAAGCAGTTTTAAGTGACTTTAACTCAAAGGTCTAAATAATGGGGGACTTGGGTATAAGAAACACATTCGAGAGCATCCAGCAAATGGCAGGGCGCTGGACCACCATTAGGTCAGAGCCCCCCAATCTACTTAGCTGTAGGAAGGCCCCAAAGACACTTGCACACCGTGTTTTTCTAGTAGCTCACATGGCACTAAATCCACTCAAGTTGCCGGTCAAGATTAACCATCACACTCTTCAAAAACCTCAGCTCCAGAAATGCTTCTCTCAAAGCTTGGCAGCAGTCCCTCAGTTCAAGAAGAAAACACAGGCAGAAAAAAAAAGTCACAATTTTTAAAGACTTTGCAAGTCCCTCCACAAAAATATATATATATGGCTCTTTGACTTCTCACAATGTGCATCTGAGAACATAAAATGTCCCAGTACTGAGGGCCTTTGGACCCATCAAAGTCACACATATCCAGAACAAGATCGTTTCTGTGACTACGGTGGCTTCCCGACGGCAGGAGAGAAAGTGAAAACTGAGCCAACTCATAGCTTAGGTGTAAGGCCTGCCAGGCCTCAGTGACCACTTCCTCCCCAGCCCACACCCCCTGGGACTAGCACTGTGGAAGAAAGAGCATTCCCCAGCTCTGAGCCACTGCTGCAATTTCATTTTGAACTCTGCTTGTCCTAGAGTTGCAGCTGGCTTGTGTTGATCAGGATTCAGCCTCTGGCTAAGGAAAGAGGTTAAGAGAATGATGACAGGTACGAATCGTGCATCTAACAGTGTCTGTCTCTTCCAGGATGGCTTGAGAAGACTGTCAGGGAATGAGTATGTGTTCACAAAGAGTAAGTGTCCATGTGTTACTTGTTACTGCTCACCCAGCTGCTGCCTGTGCCACCCCCAGGTTGTGACTATTCCATGAGGGCCTTGGTATTACTTCCAGCTGGTCTCATGAGTTTATTCATCCCTGTGGTCTGCATTTGAAGCAAGGCCTCCTGATTAAAATGATTTCTCAGGCACTGCTAGATAGGGGCTGCCATTCTCCATACATTTAAACAGGCCTTATAGAGTTAGTTTTCTGTTTATGGTCTTGAGATTTCATAACATGAGAAGAACCTTGGTATTAAAATCTCCCCATCAATGGAAGTTGAGGATTTTATTTCTTGTAGCAACCCTAAAGATAACAAGATGCTTAGGGCACTGGAGAATCCACACCCAACTTAATCTCCTCCCACCCCCCATGTCTGTTCAGATGTGCACCAGAGTCACAGCCACCTCGCGATGCCCATAACCATCAACGATGTCCCCCCTAGTATCGCCCAGTTACTTGATAATGAGGAAAGTTGGGACTTCAACATCTTTGAATTGGAAGCAGTTACACAGAAAAGGTAGGTGACATCTCTGGTCAAAGGCTGGGAGGCTATGACGGGTATGCTCAAGGCCTTCACATCTAGAAACTTTGATGCAGTTTTATGTCCTGGATGTGCTCTTGTATGAGAGGATGTATCTGTGGGT
This sequence comes from Lophiomys imhausi, assembly GCA_907164525.1. NCBI lineage: Eukaryota > Metazoa > Chordata > Mammalia > Rodentia > Muridae > Lophiomys > Lophiomys imhausi. The sequence continues at coordinate 5,258 of CAJQZJ010030737.1, read as the reverse complement.
AAGGTACAGGATCAGCATTCACTTCCTCGAATCTGCTTCCTTTGCTCCCATGAGCCGGGAATTCTGTTTTCTCATCCCTTCTACCCTGTAGAAATGGATTGGAAGTCAGGTTCAGAGGCACACATCAGCAATTTGGGAGACTGAGGCAAGAGAGATTCAAGACTAGCCTGAGCAACCAAAATTCATTCTCTCTCTCTCTTTCTGTGTGTGTGTATCTCCCTTCCCTCCCTCCCTCTCTCTTTTCTCTCCCCCCGAAAGGTGTTTGATAGCATCATGGACTTTGAGTCCATCCTGTGCCCAGATCAAGGCACTCCTTTTCCTAGGAGAAGACTTACTTCTTCCTGGGCTGTTGGTCTATGGAATATGAATGACTTGTCTAAAAAGTAACATCCTTCTAAGTGACGTGACCATTCCTTTGGCCCTCAGGCTCTTTTTAAGGCCATAAAGCACGTGCAGGATTCCTGTGAAAGTAGAAGAAAAGGAGGCCAAATAATCTAAAAACCATCTGGTTCAACCCACCTGAGGCACCTAGTTGCAAAGAAGGGTCTGGTTAAGCAATACCAGTGTTTCTGTGCTACAAGCATGTTGAATGATTACAGACACACAAAATTTCCTCCATTTGCTACTGCCATAAAAAGAAAGCATTTCTGGGCCACTGAACTCAATGAAGCAGTGTTTGTTTCTTCTTTTCAGGCCACTGGTGTACCTGGGCTTGAAGGTCTTCTCTCGGATTGGAGTATGTGAATTTTTAAACTGCACTGAAACCACCCTTCGGGCCTGGCTGCAGCTGATTGAAGCCAACTACCACTCCTCCAATGCCTACCACAATTCCACCCATGCTGCCAACGTCCTGCATGCCACAGCTTTCTTCCTCGGAAAGGAAAGAGTGAAGGTGAACTTCAGATATTGGTGGCAATCTAGCTGTCTGTTAGGGTGGAGATCCAAGAACTCAATCTTAGTAAACACATTAGACAAGCAGCAATATTGTAACCAATTTTACAAGACAGGGTTTTTGTTGTTGCTACAGAACTGATAGTTATAGACACAGAACTTTCTCCCAGCCCTCTATTCTCTATTCAAACATTCTTGAAAATGCTTAAAATATTACCTGTGCTACTGACTCCCTGTGGCTGACCCATACTTAACTGTTTACCAGTTCTGGGAAATGGGGTTGCAGGGGACAGAACTACTTTTAAAGCACACCATTGCTAGGGCTTAGGGTTCAGCTGTAAGGTCAGAATCTCACCATCATTTTATTCCTAATAGGAACCACACAGTTTTCTCCTGACTGATGGGCATATGTGGATTCTGTGTAGGCGTGAATGTGTATATTGGTGACTTTTGCCTAATTGTGAGTCTCTTGCCACTTAGTCTTATTCAGAGTTCAGTGCTGTTGTGACAGGTACTGATTTTAGGGTGGCCCCACACACCTCCAATGGAAAGCCGGGGGGAGGGTTTCATCACCTAATAGAACAAAGCTCTGATTCCTTTGCTATGGAATTTGCTAAAGCTTAAACTTTAGGAGTAGGGGTGTCCCTCAGAGATGCAGCCGGTACCTAGTACCCACAAAGCCCTGGATTTGACCCCCAGCACTGCCACAAAGATGCTCTTAGAAACATTCCGTCAAGACTGCATGAGCATCAACCTATGAATCTTACAACCTACATCCTCTTAGAACAGGGGTGAGGAATTAAGACCCTGGTACTTAGAAGATGGAGCAATAGGTAGAAGGAACAGAAATGGGTATAGGGCCCTCAGATTTGCCCAAACACATCCTGGCAGTTTCACAAGACATCAAATAATGTAGTCCAAGAATAATGCCTTTGAAGATTAAAAAAAAAAAAAAAGAAAAAAGAAAAAGAAAAAAGGAAGGAAAAAACTGATCACGGCATGGCCTGTGATGTAATAAGCCTGTCTTTGAGCCACCCACCTCTGAATCCCTGCTGTGGGTTCCAACGCACAAGACCAGCCTGACCCTGCTGCTGCAGTTTGGAGTAGAAGTGAAACTCCCTTTAATAGGCTTTCTCCAGGAAAATCCAGATGAGATGTGCTAAAAACTAGAGGGCATGTCACAGTCATTTCTCTGCCTATCACTCCTCCAAATTTAGCATTTTCCTCGGAGTCCCACTAATACATTGAATCTGAATTTCTCAAACAGCCCTGGAAACAAGATTCTGACAAATCACAACCCACTTGGATTCAAAAGATGTCTCTGACTCCAGCAGCTCCTGCCAGGAGCTCAGGGAGTTTAGCCCAGCACAGAATCTGGGAGACTTGGGTTGTGGGGTAGGGGCCATAGGGTGGGGAGGCAAGCTCAGTCCACGTTCACTGGCTAGTCCACCAAGACACTTGCAGTGGGCAGTCACTGCTGAGGGTCCTTCCCTTAGACCTGCCCCTCTGATGAAGAGTCAGGAAACTGCCTTCTTACCTCGTTTGACTAATCAGTCCCTCTAATATCTTAGGGATGAGAAAACGCAAACATAACCTGTGAGTTCTGGGAATCGATGCCTCCAGCATGCTAAGCAATGCTCTGCCACTCACTTCTGCTCCCAATGCCAAGGCTACGTTTAAATTTTCTACAATTTATCCTCTGAAAATTTTATATGGTATACTTTGATCATATTTTTCCCCTCCCCTCAACTCCTCCACATCCACCCCCACCTCCTTATCCACCAGACTTTATGTTCTTTCCCTCTTAAAAACAAACAACAACAAAACATGGGAGTCCAGTTTGTGTTTGTCAACTACCTCTGAGCATGGGGCCTGCCCTAGAATATTGTTGATATACTCATTCCCAATCTATTGGAGAAACTAATTCTTCCTTTCCCAGCAGCTATCAGTTGTGAACAACTTCCTGGGAAAGGGAGAGACATTGTGTCCACTTCCCCTTCACCTGGTGGGTTTTTGTTTGGCTTGAACTTGGGAAGGTCTTGTACAAGCTGTCACAGTTTCTGAGCTCATATGTGCATCTACCCTGTTGTGTCTGGAAAACATTCTTTCCTCAAACTTATCCACCACCTCTGACTCTTCAGATCTTTCTGTCTCCTCTTCCGCATAGATCCCTGGGTCTTGAGGTGTGTGTGTGCGTATGATACAGGCATCTCATTTAGGGCTGAGTGCTACAAAGGATCCCACTCTCTGTACATTGTCCAGTTGTGGATCTCTATGTTAATTACCATCTACTGCAAGAAGCAACTTCTGTGATAGAGACTGAATGGGGCCCTGATCTATGGATACAGCAATGTGTCATTAGGAATCACTTTATTACTATGTTCCTTTAGCAGAATAGTAGTAGTAGGTTTTCCCCTAATGGCACATAGATCATCTATCTAGTCCCAAGTCTTGGCCTCATTAACAGTGTTAGGTATGTATTCCATCTTATGGATGGGGCCTTACATTTAAAAAAAAGTGGTTGGTTATTCCCATAGCATGTGTCACTATTGTACCAGTGGACATATCTCACTGGGAGGGTCATTATTGTAGTTCACAGCATTCCTAGTTGGGTGAGTTGATGATTACTTTTCTCCTAACCCCTAAATGAAACACACATATCTAAAGCATAAAAGCCAGCTTATATAAGAGGAAATACATAATGCTTGTCTTTCTGGATATGGGTTACATTGCTCATGGTGATTGTTTCTAGTTTCATCTAATTGACTGCAAATTTCATTTTTCTTAACACCTGGATAATATTCTTTTATGTAAATGTACCACATTTTGTTATCCATTTGTCATCTGATAGGCATTTAAGCTATTTTCAATTTCTGGCTATTATGAGTAGAGCAATGACGAACATAGGTGAGCAAATATCTTTGTAATAAGAAGTAGAATCTTTTGAGCATATGCCCAAGAGTGGTATAGTTGGATCTTTTGGTAGATCTGTTTTCAGCTTTTTGAGGAACTGCCATACAGATTTCCACGGTGTGGAACACAGTACACAGTGTGTACAAGTTTGCACTTCCACCAACAATAAATAACTATTTCCTTCCCCCCATATCCTCACCAACATGAGCTCTTATTTGTTTTGATCCTGGCCATTCTCACTGGGGTAAGATGAAACATCAAAGTAGTTTTAATTTACATTTCCCTAACAGTTAAGGATATTGAACATTTTAAAAGCTTTCCTGTTTAGTTCTGTCCTGGTTGGTTTTTGTCAACTTGACTCAAACCTAGACATATCTGGAAAGAGGGAATCTTAATTGAGAAAGTGCCTTTATCAGATTGCCATTTGCTTAATTAATGACTGATGGAGGTAGACCCAACCCACAGGGGCAGTACCACCCCTGGATAGGTGGTAGGTCTTCCTGAAATGTATAAAAAAACAAGTCATGGAGAGAAAGCAGTAAGTAAACAGTGTTCCTCCATGGCCTTTGCTTCAGTTCCTGCCTTAGGTTCCTGCTCCAACTTCCCTTGTGATCTGAGAATCAGGAAGTAAACAATTTCCTCCCCCAGGTTTCTTTTGGTCAGTGTTTTGCCACAGTAATAGAAATCCTTAGTTCCAAGCTACATTTTAAAAATTGGGTTGTTTTCTTATGTTCGAGTTTGTTTAGTTTTTTTGTATATTTCTAGACACTTACCCACTGTCATATGTATAATTAGGACAGGTTTTTTCCTATTTTGTATTCTTCCTCTTCCAATGGTGGTGTCCTTTGCTATATAGAAGCCTCATGAGGTCCTACTTATTAATTATTGATCTTAGGATCCTGTTCAGAACGTCTTTTCCTGTGCCAATGAGTTCAAGCTATTTCCTACTATCTCTTCTATCAGTTTTAGGGTATCAGGTCTTATTTTGAGGTCCTTCATCCATTTGAAGTTGAGTTCTATGCAGAGTGAGAGATGTAGATCTATCTACATTCTTCTGGATGCAGCCATCCAGTTTGACCAACACCATAGGTTGAAGATAGTATCTTTTCTCAAGTGTGTATATTGGGCCTCTATCAAAATCAGGTGTGTTCATAGGTATGTGGGCTGATGTCTGAGTCTTCAGGTTGATTCCTCTGATCAACATGTCTGATTTTATGCCAATGCCATGTTGTTTTTATTACCATAACTATGTAATACAGCTCCAAACCAGGAATGGTGAGATTGCCAGCAGTTCTTTTATTGTTCAGGATTATTTTACCCATCCTGGGATTTTTGTATTTCCACATGAACTTTAAGATTATATTTTCAATTCTATGAAGAAACTTTCACATGCATGGTTAGTTATCTCAACATGTTTTCTGTATTGTTTCCCATGTTTGTTTCTCAGTGTGTTT
>CAJQZJ010030734.1:37645-53091 GCA_907164525.1 Lophiomys imhausi | reverse complement strand
CATCCGTAGTTCCTGTTCTCTTCCCTTGGTTCTCCACTTCCTCTTTTAACTCTGACTGTGTTTTCTTTATTGTTTCTATTTCTATTTTCATGTCTTGTATGGTATTGTTCGTTTTGTACATTTCCTTCTCCAGCTTACTTGTTTTTGTCTGAAAATCTTTCATTGCTTTGTTTTTTTCCTGTTCAAGCTCTGTCACCTTGGCTTGGAGCTCTTTAATGGTATTGTTCATTGTTTTGGCTTGTAAAATTGTGGCTTCTTTGAATTCCTTCATAGATTTAAGTTCTTCTTGAAGGGACTCTATCACTTTCCATAATGCAGAATTGTCAATGTTTTCATGTGTTTCTGTTGGTGTGAGTTCATCCGAATTGGGTGAACTAGGATAATTCTGCTTTGTTCGAGTCATATTTCCTTGATTTCTCTTTTTTCTTGTAGCTTTGGCCATTGGAATCATTTAGCTTTCTGTTCTTGTCATTTTCTGTGCTTGGATCCACAGGGGATGCTTTGGTGCAGTGGACGAGATACTTGGCTGTCTGTTGTTGCTTACAGGGGGATTTCAGGGTCACTGTGGTTTTAATCGCCTGAAGCACTGTTAGCTGGTGCAGCCTATTTCCAGGTTGTGAGTAATGGACTGGGATTGCTTCACTGCTCCCAATTCAGACTTCTTTATGTTGCACTCTGAGTTATCAGCCTGTAATGGGTCTGATGGTATGGACCTGTTTGCTCAGGCACAGATTCTGTGGGCTTTGTTTGTTGTCACAGAGGCTGACAGGGTCTGGCTCCACACTTAATATGTCTGGATTTTCCAGAATACAACTATGGTCCCCTGACTTCTGGTTTCTCACTAGGCTTCTCGCCACACGCCTGACCCCTGTGCCTGGTTTCCTCCCTGTCTGCCCAGCCGCGGGTCTCCCTCTCTAGCTGCTCGTCTGTGGGTGCACCGAGCCCCGGATCCTCCAGCTGCCTGAGTGGGCCTCTCTCCCCAGCAGCTCAGCTGTGGGTGCGCGGAACCCTGGCCCCATCCGCCGCCTGTGCCGGGCTCCCTCCCCAGTTGTCCTGCCGTAGGTATGCGGGGATTCGTCCCCGCCTGCACCGGGCTCCTTCCCCAGCTGCGCTGCCGTAGGTGCACAGGAATTCGGCCCGTCCCGCCTGCCTGAGCATACTTCCCACCCTGATTACTTTGCCCGCCGGCGGCCTTCTGCTCTCTCGGAACCTCCGCGTCTCGATCGACTGCGGACCACCCGCTGAGCACCCTGTTTCTTCCTTGCTAAGACTTCCACTATCCGGCAAAGTTTCTTAAGTGGCTATAAGTTCTTCCTGAGGTGTGGGGAGCCCAGTAGGCTAGTGTGCGATCGCCAAGTGGCCTCTGATTCTGCCTGCTGTGTGTTGGAGTTGATCTTACCAGGCGCCTCTCCAAATGGGAGTTCCCGAATCCCGGGTTTAGTGGCTTCCCTGTCTGTGAGAGATGGGGGAAGAACCTTACCCTGGGACTTTTAATAGTCCCTTGGGAGCTGTGAATGTTCCTGGGGGGGGGTCTAGCCCCTCCAGTTTTTGCACAGTGCCCAATAACTCTGTGTTTTTTATGGCTCTTTTTTCCTGCATTCAAAATGTGTCAATGTAGGTCACCGCCATCTTGGCCCCCCCAAAGTATTCTTATTTGCATATTATATGATAGTATGCATAAGTGACCCCAAAAATTCCATCAGAGAACTCCTATAACTGATAAACACATTCTTCAAGGTACCTGGATACAAAATTAATTCTAAAAAAACAGTAGCCCTTCTTTACACAAAATATAAGTGGGCCAAGAAATTAGAGAAACAACATCCTCCACAATAGCCACAAAATGTATAAAATACCTAGGGGTAACTCTAACCAAACCAGTGAAAGACTTGCATGAAAAGAACATCAAGTTCTTGAAATAAAAAAATGAAGAGGATATCAGAAGATGGAAAGATCTCCCATGCTCATAGATAGGTAGGATCAATATAATAAAAATAGATATCCTACCAAAAGCAAAATACCAATTCAATGCATTTCCTATCAAACTACCAGCACAATTCTTTATAGACCTTGAAAAAACAATTCTCAAATTCTTATGGAAAAACAAAAAACCCAAAATAGCTAAATCAATCCTGTATAAAAAAATATCTGGAGGTATCACCATCCCTGATTTCAAGCTATACTACAAAGCAATAGTGATAAAAACAGCATGGTACTGGTATAGAAACAGACCAGTTCATCAAAGGAATCGAATTGAAGACTTAGAAATAAACCCACACACCTATGGTCATTTAATTTTTGACAAAAAGCTAAAACCATACAATGGAAAAAGGGCAGCATCTTCAACAAATGGTGATGGTTAACTGGATGTCAACATGTAGAAGAATGCATATAGACTCATATTTATCACCTTTCACAAAATTTAAGTCCACGTGGATCAAAGACCTTAACATAAAGCCCGACACATAAAATCTAATAGAAGAAAAAGTGGGGAAAAGCTTCAAATTCATTGGCACAGGTGACAACTTTCTGAAAAGAATACCAATAGCTCAGGCTCTAAGACCAACAGTAAATAAATGGAAGTTTATGAAACTGAAAAGCTTCTGTAAGGCAAAGGACATTATCATTAGAACAAAATGGCAGCCTACAGACTGGGAAAGATCTTCACCATTCCCCCATCTGACTGAGGGCTAATATCCAAGTTTTACAAAGAATTCAAGAAATTAAACACTAAGAAACGAAATAATCCAATGGAAAAAAATGTGGTTCAGAGCTAAACTGAGAATTCACAAAACAGAAATCTCTAAAGGTAGTGAGACAATTAAATAAATGCTCAACATTTTTAGTCATCAGAGAGATGCAACTCAAGAAAACTCTGAGATTCCATCACACACCTGTCACAATGGCTAAGATCAAAAACTCAAGGGATAGCACATGCTGATGGGATTTGCAGAAAGAGGAACACTCCTCCAGTGCTGGTGGAAGTTACAACCACTGTGGAAATCAGTCTGGTGATATCTCAGAAATCTGGGAATAGTTCTACCTCAAGACCCAGTCATACCACTCCTGGACATATATCCAAAAGATTCTTCACCAAACTGCATGGACATCAGCTCAACTATGTTCATAGAAGGTTTTTATTGTAATAGTTAGTAACTGGAAACAAACCAGATGCCCTTCAACCAAAGAATGGATTAAAAAAAAAAACTCTGATACATTTACCCAATGAAATACTACTCAGTTACTAGGAACAAGGAAATCATGCATTTGCCACCAAATGAATGAAATTAGAAAAGCTCATCTTGAGTGATCTAACCTAGACCCAGAAAGATACACATGGTATGTATTCACTTATAACTGGATTTTAATCATATTGTATAGGATAACTATTCTACAACCAACAGACCCAAAGGAACAGGAACCTAGCATAACACCCTATGGTAAATTCCACCCAGCAGCAGACCAAAGCAAAGGCTGAGACACACAGTTAAACATTAGGTGTAGCTCTCATTCCACTCCAGAGGAGTGGGATGGAAGGGATAGGGGGTAGAGGGTGGGAGGGCAGGACTGGGAGGGGTGGAAAGAAGTCACAATGATGGTGATGTAACCTGAAGTAATAAATAAACATTAAAAAAAGAATTCAAACACAGGTAAATACAAAGAATAAGTGGAATTTAATTTTGAGACAAAGTCTCTCTATGTAGTTCTGACTCTCCTAGAACTTACTATGTACACCAGGCTGGCATCAAACTCACAGAGATCTACCTCCTCTGCCTGCTGACAGCAGGTGACAGGAAAGTGCCACCTTGAAAAAAAAGAGAGAGAGGAGAAATAGAGAGATCAAGAGGGTCTAAGATCAACAGAACCAACTAATCTAGGTTCCTAGAGCTTACAGAGATTAAAATGCTAACCAGAAGGAGGAGGAGGAGGAGGAGGAGGAGGAGGAGGAGGAGGAGAAGAAGAAGGCTTAGAATAGACCTAGATCACCCTGTACAAATATAGATGACAGACACCTTTGTCATCATATAGATCCCTTAGCAAGTCGTGAGAGGCAGTCTCAGGAATGGACTTTGTTATCTATTAGTGGGACACTTTACCTTAGCTGAGCTGCCATGTTGAGACCCAGAGCAAGAGGAAGCTCTAAGCCCTCATGTGACTGATGAACTGAGGGGAGCTGATATGTGGGGGCCCCTCACACTGGATGAGGATAGATGGGAGAGGTGAGTATAGAGTGGCATGGTGGGACTGGGATGGAAGGAAGGAGGGGCCTGTGATTGAGATGTAACTTGAATTAATAAATAAATTATATATACTGACAAACCCTTAGCCAAGTTAACTAAAAGGCAGAGAGATAGAGATAATATCTAAATTAAAAAAATTAGAGATGAAAATGGACATAACAACAGACAGAGAAGAAATCAAGAAAATCATAAGAACATACTTTACTCTACCAAATTTGAAAATCTAAAAGAAGTGAAAAACTTTCCAGGTACATACCACTTACAAAAGTTAAACCAGTGCCAGATAATCAATCTAAACAGTCTATAATCCCTAGTGAAAGAGAAGTAGTAATTAAAAGTCTACTAACCAAGAAAAAGAGAAAAAGCCCAGGAATAGGAAGGTTTTAGTGCAGTATTCTACCAAAAGTTCAAAGAAGAGTTAATGCCAATACTCCTTAAAATAGAAACAGAAGGAAGATTGCCCAATTCATTTTATGAGGCCACAGTTACCCTGATACCAAAACCACATGTCTACCCAACAAAGAAAATTACAGATTGATTTCCTTTATAAGCAAATAAATAGGTCATATGAGGGCCAAGTGCCTCCTCATAAAATGGGGGTCTACGAGGCAGTACCACCAGTGAAAAGTGTCTCGTTGCCAGGGAGAGAGAACTAAAAAAACCAAACAAACAAATAAGCCAACAAACAGATAAAAAAGAATAAAAAATTAAAAAATAAAAAATAAAAAGTCTATGTCCATGTTCCCTTTGGTGTGTTGGTTGTAGTATCGATATCCTCTACTATATAGCTAAAATCCTACTATAAGTGAATAGATGCCATATGCATCATTCTGAGTCTGGGTTAGCTCACTCAGGATGAGCTTCTCTAGTTCCATCCACTTGGCTGCAAATTGCATAATTTCATTGTTCCTGATAGCTGAATAATATTCCATTGTGTAGATGTACCACAGTTTTTTAACCCATTCTTCGGTTGAGGGACATCTGGGTTGTTTCCAGTTTCTAGCTATTACAAATAAGGCTGCTCTGAACATAGATGAGGAAACTTCCTTATGATTCTGTGAATAGACATTTGGGTGTATACCCAGAAGTGGTATGGCTGTGTCCTGAGGCAAAGCTATTCCAAGTTTTCTAAGATATTGTCAGACTGACCTCCATAGTGGTTGCACAAACCTGCACTCCCACCAGCAATGGAGTAGGGTTCCCCTTTCTCCACACCTTATTTTTTTTCTTTATTTTTTCTCTATTTTTTATTCTTTTCTATCTGTTTGTCTGCTTATTTGTTTATTTGTTTTTTTAGTTCTCTCTCCTGGGCAATGAAACACTTTTCACTGGTGGTACTGCCTCGTAGACCCCCAATGAATGAGGAGGCTCTTGGCCCTCATACGACCTCTCAACTGAGAGGAGGGACTATTATATAGGGACAACCCACTCCAGAGAAATGGGATGGAAGGGTTAGGGGGTAAAGAAAAAAAATGAAATGTGAAATTTCGGCCTTTTGCTATTCATTGTCATAAACTGTTTAGGATAATTAAGAAATGTGAACTAATAGTCATGCAAGCCAGTCATTGTGTTAGGTACTATGACAGTCTATTATAGTTATTTTCTAAGCTAATCAGAAATCAAGTTGCTAAGAGACAAGCAACATCTGCTTATCCTAATATAAGAGATAGATAGGGCCTCTTCAAAAACCTCAAGAGATCTGCAGAATATGGCATTCAAAGATGTTTTCTTAACTTTACATTATTTTTATATAGAGACATATCAATCCCTGACAGCACCCCCTATTCTACTCCAAGTAGAAGATGAGCATCGAAGAATCTCCAGTGGGAGATGATTGAATTAGTCACAAGCCTATCTCTTGGTAGGAAAAGCCCCTTGCTCCAACTGTAGACAGAATGCTGTCCAAAAAGGACAAAACTTGGAAGCAGGTAAGTCGACAGCCTAGCTCTGCTAAGACAGGGTAGGCAAGTCCTTCATAACACCTGCTCTACAATCAATGTCTATCAGAGAAACAGGAACAAATGACTGAAGATCGATGCTGTAATGTATGGAGAGAAAATGGGAACTGTCCAGGCAGCCACTGGTTTGTCATTTCTTAGTTTTGGAAGCTGCAGGCCCTGTACTTCCTATAAAATCAGATATATTTATCCCTGTCATGTCTCTGAGGTGGTTGAAGAACAGATAGCTAGAGTCTAATAATTAAATTTTGAGTTGTTAGGAGTCAAGAGAGTGTTATTGATCTAAGAAGATGCTTTCAAAAATTGTGTTGCAAGTTAGTATGCATGTTGAGTTAGATATAGAACTTTAAACTCATGGAGATGGTTAGATAGTAGAATGTTAAAGTCAGGTGCCAAATACATATGGACTGGACGTTGGGAATGTATGCTAAGCCATATAACCCTCATAACTGTGGCCTAATTACCTCTGTTGTTTTGTATTGTATCTATTATTATAAGAGAAAGAACCATTTGTTGGACTGAAAGGGAGAGCTGTAGGGGGAAATAAGATATACCTTAAACTGAAAAAGAAAAAAAGGGAAGAAGATGGGCGGTTGAGGGTGGAAGGGTGGGACTGGAGGGGGGAGTAGGGAGGGGATTGCAATTGAGATGTAACTTGAAGAAAAAAATAAAGAAAAAAAAAATGCTAGCACATTGAATCCAAGAACACATCAAAAATATCATTCACCATGATCAAGTAGGCTTCATCCCAGATGTACAGTGATGCTTCAATGTATGAAAATCAGTAAATGCAATCCATCTTCTGATATTTTCTTCAGGTTCTTTTTTCATTGCCTTAAAGTTTTTATCATATAAATGTGCCACTTGCTTGGTTAGTTACTCCAAGATATTTTTTCATATTTTGAGATTAACGTGAAGGGTGTTGTTTCTCAGATTTCTTTGTCAGTTTGTTATTTGTTTATAGGAAGACTACTAATTTTTGTGAGTTAATTTTATATCCACTACTTTGCTTAAAGTGTTTATCAGCTCTAGGAGTTCCCCAATGGAATTTTTAGGGTCACATAAGCATATTGTCATATCATTTGCAAGTAAAGATACTTTGACTTCTTCCATTCTTATTGTTATCAACATGACCTCCTTCATTTGTCTTATTGCTGTAGCTAAGGCTTCAAGAACTATATAGAATAGATATGGAGAGTGAGTAGCATTGTCTTATTCCTGATTTCAGTGGAAATGTTCTGATTTTCTCTCCATTGAAGTTGATGTTCTTGATAGGCTTGCTCTGCACTGCCCTTCTTATGTTGAGGTATGTCTGTTGTATCTTTAATTTCTCCAGAACTTTTATCATGAAAGAATGTTGAATTTTGTCAAAGGCCTTTTCTGCATATAATGAGATGATCATCTGGTTTTCTTTTCCTTCATCTCATTTATATGGTGGATTACATTTACTGATTTTCATACATTGAACCATCACTATACATCTGGGATGAAGCCTAATGATCATGATGAATGATATTTTTGATGTGTTCTTGGATTCAATTTGCTAGCATTTTTTTTCTTCAAGTTACATCTCAATCGCAATCCCCTCCCTACTCCCCCCTCCAGTCCCACCCTCCCACCCTCAATTTTGAGTTGTTTAGGAGTCAAGAGAGTGTTATACATCTAAGAAGACACTTTTAAAATTGTGTTGCAAGTTAGTATGAATGTTGAGTTAGACATAGAACTTTAAACTCATGGAGATGGTTAGAAAGTAGAATGTTAAAGTCAGGTGCCAAATACATATCGACTGGACATTGGGAATGTACGCTTAGCCATATAACCTTCATAACTGTGGCCTAATTACCTCTGTTGTTTTGTATTGTATTTATTATTATAAGAGAAAGAACCATTTGTTGGACTGAAAGGGAGAGCTGTAGGGGGAAATAAGATATACCTTAAACTTAAAAAAAAGGGAAGAGGATGGGGGGGTTGAGGAATAGAGATGGGCTAGAAGGCAGGGATGAAGATGTGCACAGGAGTGAAGAAAGCAGGCTGTTCCCCCCACCTTGCATCTGCCTAGTTTCCTGGGAATGGGTACCACAGGGTGAGGAGGGAGCCCCAGCAGGTGGTCTACTACAGAGTTGGGGACAAGAGTGAGGGGTTGGAGAGGAAGGAATGGAAGAAAAGTGAAGATCAGAAACTCACCTACCTGGTTCACTCTCCTACTTGCTTCTCTATCAAGCTTGTCTTGCAGGTTACCCGGGAATGCCTGATGAAGCTGGATGTTGGGACAATGCCATCACATTGGGGAGAATGGTTGGAGGAGATGATCTGTCTGATCTGGTGTTCCACTACAGAGATGAGACAGGGGAATTAGATTTGGAGAAGTATTGAAGGGCATGGGTGTGGGAGGAGGTTGGAGGAGATGATATGCATGGATTTTTTTATTTCTGACTTACAAACATTTAAAAGAGAGTTTTTGACACTTACATAAAACAAAGAAGTGTTTATGGGGAAAATCCCAAATGCTACATGCCTCTATTAAATTTGGTTTTTGTGTAGTTTTGGTCTCTTTCAACAAATGTATATCTCTTAGACCCTTTCCTATCTGCACTAAATCATAAATAAATTTAAATTTTGTACCTTCAGCATTTATATCAGAAACTCACTGCAAGCTTAGGTTTTTGACCATCCTTTTTTGTTTTTTTTGTTTTTTTGTTTTTTTGAGACATGGTTTCTCTGTATAGCCCTTGCTGTCCTGGACTCACTTTGTAGATCAGGCTGGCCTTGAACTTGCAGAAATCCACCTGCCTTTGCCCCCCCCGAGTGCTGCCTGACCATCCTTTTGGCATACAAGAATCATAATATCTGATTTTGGATATTTTATTCTGTACTAAAACTGGGTGGTGAAACTTCAAATTAACTAACTATTGTAGTTATTAGTAATTATAAACTGTAAGATTAGGCTAGCAGAGTAGCCGGCAGCTTGGCAGAGGATCGGGCAGCCTGGACTGCATGCCTTAACTGATTGCCTAACTTATCTTGGAGAAAGAGCCCCGGGACCAAGGGTGGCCTATGCCACTTGTAACCTAAACTCAATTAATATAAGTTGTTATATTAGGCCAGTAGAACGACTGACAGCTTGGCAGGAGATTTGCCTGGGCTCTGGGGGATTCCAGAAATCCTAAGGCCCAGGACTTCTTAGATTGAGGGCCTATAAGCTGCTGCAGTCTTTTTCCCAATAATTAAACACACCGAGACCTTTTAATGTTTTAACACTTAGCCCTTAGCTGGGCAGACTCTCAATTAGCTACACTAAGTTAACCCGGATCACCCAATATCCCAAACCTCCATGTTCCTGCGATTACCTTTTAGCATTCTCCAGACGTCTGTCTTCTGTGATTCCCGTCTGGAAGTGGGAGAATCTCTGTGTGTGCCCAGGGTTCCTGTTCTAATCTCAGAAAGTCCCGCCTTCCTATACTCTTTCTGCCCAGCTAAATGGCCATAAGTGACTTTTATTAACCAATCAAGAGAATGCCTCAGAAGGGGCGGTAACCAGATCTCAGCATTGAATTCAATGTATCAGAAGCAATGATATTAGACCTTCCCTCAACAGGGTGGTCATGATGAGAAAAAGATCTGAACTCCCATAAGAGAGTCCTTCCTTACAGAATAACATTTATTATCTCATGAGCTGGAACACTTGTATAAATAGGCCCCATGACTGCCTGGAGGGAAGGGTACTAGGTGGAGGTGAATCTGTACCCAGGTGTGATTTAGTGTCCCTCCTCTACCACAGTTAATACTAGGCTACCTTCTCTTGAAGCTTTTGCCCATGTGAAGCCTAGAAGGTTGTTGTTGGTTTTCCTTATTGTTACAGGGAACGATTAGCATGTCTCCTACTTTTGTTGTTAAATTCAGTTAGAAACTTGAATTGGAAGAATATAGAAAATGTGAACTATTTCTTCTTACAAAGTACAGATTGATGAATTTATTAAACTAGATTTTTCAAGTAGCTGCATAAATCTGTTTGTATCTTGACTGGAAAACTGTGCTCTTACCATGCTCTGTCTTTTTTGGGAAAATAAGCATATTTTGACCCAGAATATAAGAATAAACTCTCAGACTGCTTAACACTTTTACTGAAATCAGAGAGTTGCTTATTCTGCTGCTTCCTAAAAATTCATCTCAGTTTCTATCAATATTTCCCCCAGACACATCTAATTGAACATAGTTATGTTCAGACACTAGAAATACATCAGCAACCTATACACATGCTCACATACTTAGGAATGTTCACACATGCACATAATTTATCATCGTAAGGTTTAGTCTAATGCTGGAAGGTAATCACAGGCACATGGCGGTTTGGGATTAGGTGATCCGAGTTAACTTAGAGTAGCTAATTGAGAGTCTGCCCAGCTAAGGGCTAAGCGTTAAAACATTAAAAGGTCTTGGTGTGTTTAATTATTGGGGATAAGATTGCCGCAGCTTATAGGCCCTCAATCTCAGCAGTCCTGGGCCTTAGGACTTCTGGACTCCCCCAGAGCCCAGGCGAATCTCCCACCAAGCTGGCGGTAGTTCTACTGGCCTAATATAACAACTTATATTAATTGAGTTTAGGTTACAAGTGGCATAGGCCACCCTTGGTCCTGGGGCTCTTTCTCCAGGATAAGTTAGGCAATCGGTTAAGGCACGCAGTCCAGGCCGCCCGATCTTCTGCCAAGCTGCCAACTACTCCGCCAGCCTAATCTTACAGTTTATAATTACTAATAACTACAATAATTAGTTAATTTGCAGTTTCACCACCCAGTTTTAGTACAGAATAAAATATCCAAAATCAGATATTATGATTCTTATATGCCTAAAGGATGGTCAGGCAGGCTGGGCGTGCTGGCACACGCCTTTAGTCCCAGAACTGGGGGGGGGGGGGGGGGGCAGGTGGATTTCTGCAAGTTTAAGGCCAGCCTGGTCTGCAAAGTGAGTCCAGGTCAGCCAGGGCTACACAGAGACATGCATGATGTCTACAGATGTCACAAGAGGCATCCAGTTACCTGGAACTGGAATCTGGGTGATTGAGGACTGTCATGTGGTTGCTGGAAGAGAACTCGGGTCTTCTGCAAGAGCTGCAGAAACCATTGAGCCATCTCCCTAGAACCTGGGTCTATTTTTTAGTTTTCATTTCTAGAACAAGATTTCCCTATTGTTTGTAACTGTGAATTTATGTGTTTCTAACAAATTTAAAAGTAGGTGTTCTACAATGCTTGTGTTCTTGCTAGAACATCTCATTTGCCTCAGGATGCATCTTTAGTTTGGTCTTTTAAAGTAAGAATGAGTCTTACTCTTTGTAACTCTTTGCATTTCATTATTTTGACTGAATTACTGGTTATGACTTTGCATTCTGGTTTTTGGTTTTTCTTGTAGAGTGTCCACAGTTTTCTAGTATTTAGTGATGTAAATTTGTGGAGTTATAATTAGATAGTTTGCATAGTCAGACACATTTAAATACTACTATAATGCAAAGAAGACTATATGTCCTTCATGCACAGCTTTGATTCAAAGCTATGTCTTTTCTGAGATTTCAATGGCAAGACTTGGATATTCACTAGGTTCTCTATGGGGGGAAAAAGAAATACCTTAAACTAAAAAAAAAAAAAAAAGAAGGGAAGAGGATGGGGGGTTGATGGGGAGGAGGGTGGAAGGGTTGGACTGGAGGGGGGAGTAGGGAGGGGATTGTGATTGAGATGTAAGTTGAAGAAATAAAAAATAAATTAGTAAAAAAAAAAAAAAGAGCAACACAAGGCCCAAACACCTCCTTTGCAGTTGCAGCATCTGGATAACTCTCTTTTTCAGTTATATGTGTGGGTTGTTTCTGCTCAGTTTCTTGGAGTGACATCTATTCGAGGGCATTTGAAGAGTCAGATAATGGAAAGAAATGTATTTAAATAACTATTTGAAAGTTCCATTCTCCAAAACCCACTCTTTTATTAGTAGATTTCTTTCTTTCACTTTTCTGGATCCTAGTTCATTGCTTTTTATTCAAAGTGCTGTAAAAAATACACTATTCTCTTCATCTTTTTTCAATTACTATTATTTGGGAAACTCAAAATTTAATTTGTATTACCTTAAGTTAATAAAATTATAGATTTTCCTTGACATATCATGTTTCTTTATTGAAAGGTGTTAGATACTGTTCAGTGCTGAAATTCTTACAGTTTCTGACTATTTTATATCAGGACTTTTAAATTTTAAACTCTTTAGGACTTAAATTATTATTAATATTATTACAATTAATTGTAGTCTGATCAAAGATACTCCATAATTCCTGGAGACAGAGGATACTTTGGGTATATATTTTCGTGATTGAAGGACTTAAGGATGCTACCACACTCGAGCATCTTCATTTCCACCAAATCTTACTCTTTTTTTCCCATTTGCTTATATCTCCCAGTCACTATGAAGCCTGTTCCTACAGCACACACAAGGAACAAGTATGGGCATGTAGCTATGGAAACTTCACACTATTTGACTTTGAAGACCTTATTTTGTTTTGAGTTCATTTCATAAGTGCTCATGCATTCACCAACCATAACCTAAATAAAGCATGAGTTACAGTTCATGCATTTTTCTGTAAGACTGAAGTTCTTCAAAGGGTAAATTTTTCTTTCTATGTTCTATCTAGAAATGCAGTTTGGCAGTTATTTTAATTTACCATTTTAATTATATGGCCTATCCTCTTTAGACTTCCATATGCTTTGTGAAGAGTCAGTTTCCCCCTACTACTGTTTCATTGCAGGTAGTATTTCCTAAGAGGCCTCCTTTCCTTTTTCCTTCCTGTATGTCATCTGATTTCTTCCTTTATTTCTAGTTATCACTGTTTTCTGTAGTACTTTTTTTCTTTGTGGCTTTTAGAAGTTTTACTATGAAGTACGTAGGGCGGCCTTTCTTTGTTCTTACTATTTTTGAGTTTCGATAATGTTATTTGAACTCACAGTTCCATATCCTCCATGACTACAAATTCTTGGACTTTGTCTCATTCTTTACTGTCTTAATGTATTTCCAGATGTGAAATCCAGTTATTCATTTATTGGTTTTAAAGACTTTATTAGTATATCCCTTTATTATCTTCTGGTATTTTTTTGGTGTGTGTGTTTATTACATATTTGTGTGCACAACATCATGAATGGCTTTCCATGCATATGAAGGCTAGAAGTTGACAGTAGGTATTTGGTTTGATCCTTCTCCATCTAATTATGTTTTTGAGACAGGGCTTGCATCTTAACCTAGATCAATAATTTGGTAAGACTAACTATCCAATGGGTTTTTGGGATTTGCCCATCTCTACACCCTAGCCTTGGGTTACAAATGTATCTTGCTATACCCAGCTTTGGCATAGCTGCTAGTTTCTGAACTCAAGTCTTCAGCCTTGTCCAGCAGTCAAATTACCATCTGAGCCATCTCCTGAGATCCTTTATTTATGCTCTATTCTCTTTTCTTTTCACACTACCATGTGAATACAACATGAAATGTAACATTCCTTTTGGTTAGATCTATAATCCTTAAAAAATATGTTTACAGACTCAGGATCTACTTTCTTGATCTCAGTTACTTTCCTGTGATTCATGTTTTAATTTTGCAAAGTAAATATTTTCAAAAATTTAAGATCTTTATTCTTCCTGTCTGGTTCAATGATTTATGTATGCTCTTTTCTTGTCTGTAGATATTATTCCTTCTTTATGATTTCCAGATCTATTTCTTTACTAAAGATACTAATTTTAAATGTTTCTGAAAAATAGCCAAACCAGTATTTATTATTGATTTTTTATTCAAAATAATATTCTTATTACTACATCCTTTTCCAGGGTTACAAAGTTTAAATTTGTGCCACTAACCTACTGAAGAAATATCAGGGAGAACTCGAAGATGGCGGTGACCTACACTGACACATTTTGAATGCGGGGAAAAAAGAGCCATAAAAAACACAGAGTTATTGGGCACTGTGCAAAAACCAGAGGGGCTAGACCCTCCCGGGAACACTCACAGCTCCCAAGGGACTGTTAAAAGTCCCAGGGCAAGGCTCTCACCCATTTCTCGCAGACACGGAAGCCACTAAACCCGGGATACGGGAACTCCCATTTGGAGAGGCGCCTGGTAAGATCGATCTCAACTTACAGCAGGCAGAATCAGGGTCCACTTGGCCATAGATCACTGGCCTATTGTGCTCCCCACACCTCAGGTAGAACTTATACCCACTTAAAAAACTTTGCGAGATAGTGGTAGGCTTAGCAAGGAACAAACAAGGGGCTCAGCGGGTGGTCCACAGCCGCTCGTGAAGTGGAGGGCGGGAGGTTCCAAGAGAGCGCGGGAAGCTAGGAACACAAAGGCGGGCGGGAGGGGCCGAATCCCCGTGAACCCACCGCAGGTCAACTGGGGAGAGAGAAAGGCGTGGGTGGGGCCAGGGATCCGTGCAACCACGGCTGAGCTGCTGGGGCAAGAGGACCACTCAGGCGGCCGGAGGATCCGGGACTTGGGGTACCCACGGCCTAGCAGCCAGGGAGGGGGACCCGCGGTGGCGCAGATGGAAGGGAATCAGGCACAGAGGCCAGCCCTGTGGCGAGAAGCCTAGTGAGAAACCAGAAATCGGGACCATAGCTGTATTCTGGAAAATCCAGACATATTAGGTGTGGAGCCAGACCCTGTCAGCCTCCGTGATGACAAACAAAGCCCACAGAATCTGTGCCTGGGCAAACAGGTCCATATAATCAGAACCATTACAGGCTGATAACTCAGAGTGCAACATAGAGAAGTCTGAATTGGGAGCAGTGAAACAATCCTGGTCCATTACTCACAACCTGGGAATAGGCTGCACCAGCTCACAGTGCCTCAGGCATTAAAACCACAGTGACACTGAAATCCCCCTATAAGCAACAACAGATAGCCAAGTAATTCGTCCCCTGCACCAAATCATCCACTGTGGTTCCAAGCACAGAAAACAGACAGCTAAACGCATCCATGGCCAAAGGTAAAAAAAAAAAAATAGAAATCAAGGAAATATGACTCCAACAAAGCAGAATTATATTAGCTCATCCAATTTGGAGGACCACACACCAACAGAAACACATGAAAAAGTTGACAATTCTGCATTATGGAAAGTGATAGAGTTCCTGCAAGAAGAACTTAAATCTATGAAGGAATTCAAAGAAGCCACAATTCTACAAGTCAAAACAAGGAACAACACCATTAAAGAGCTCCAAGCCAAGGTGACAGA